>APFE031461218.1:11890-87121 GCA_000404065.3 Pinus taeda
AGTCAATTAAGTCTGTTTAAATAGAAAAACAAAGAACTCAAACAAAATAAACAAAATCAAAAGAAAGGAATAGACAAAAGAAATGAAAGAAGGGGGACTCCCAGGAAGACAAAGTAGGGATTCAACAACTGCTAATTTTCCATCAATTTCCATCTATCATCTCTATTCAATGAGATATAAATTCTCTCAATTTCCATGGCCTCCCTAAACTTTTGGTGATAGAAATGATCAATCGTAGCAATGACCTGAGTCTTTTAAAGTCAAATGTGATGTTTTGTCTTCTCTTCAAGGCTCTTCAACTTATAAATGAAGTCACATTATCAAATTTTAATTATAAATTTTTTTACTAATTATTCTTCATTAAAAACTATATTTTTTAATATATAAATAATTTTATACCTCAAAATTTTATTAAATTTTAATAATAAAATTTAATAATTAATATTTACAATTTCAAATTTGTTTTAACCAAATTTGCAATAAAAATATGAAAAAAATACAAATTATAACCTATTTAAACTACACCATTATAAACATTAAATTATAATCAACATAAAATCATGATAATGTTTGCTAATATTTCAAATTGTGTTAAATATTAAAAATTGAAACAAGACAATATTTTTGAACCTCTCAAAATGTATGTTTGTCGAGGAACACAACTAGATAAAGTGTAGTCTAAAAAACCCACAAATTAGCCTTGAAAAGAATGGAAATTTCGACAAGATTATGACAAAATACCGCTTAAATGTTTGAAAATATGGGTTATAGATGTCAAAATTTAGGATTTTGGATGCCCTAGGGGTTCTTGATGGTGTTGATTCCATTTCCACCATCAAAAAAATGATTCAAACACTCCAAAATTTTTATTTTTTGAATTGTTTTTTCCTAGACTCCGGCAAGAAAATTGTCATTCGAGAAAATTTGTGGTGTCAGTAAACAACGCCACTAGATAATGGCCATTTTATCACCACGTCATATCATCCCATTAATCAACTCATGTGAATGATAATTATTCACTCATATCACACAAAATTCTATAAATATTAGAGGGCTAGACATATGTTTTTCAATACATTTTAGTCCTCTATGCATGAGGGGTCCAAAACATATGGATCATGTACTTCTCACATGCTCCTATGCTTGGGTGGTGTGGGAAGGTTACCTGGAGTTAATGGAGCTCAAATCAGTGGGCCAGTTTCAATCTCTGATTTTCTATCTTCAATCATGGTTCATAACTCATAAAAGATACAATACCCTTCCTTTTTATATCATGCGGTCAGTATGGCCTAGCAGAAATGCACTTACTTTTGATCAAAAATGTGCGGTGGTTAGGGAAGAAATTATTAATACTATTGCTTACTATAATGAAATGGCTCTGATATTGAAGAAACACATCTATAGAGTATGCAACTACAAAGACCTTTAGCAAGCATTCCTTGTGGTATTCTTTGATGGAGCAAGAAATAGGAGGAAATACGGATGCAGAGCAATAATCTTCATTGGGCCAGGTAAATTATTCCACTTTTGGTGGGAGGGAGGACAAGGCATTAATAACAAACCAGAGATCATAACATTATGGGGAGTTCTAATTGCGGAAAAATGGCTTAGCCTGGAGAAGATATAGGTATATGGAGATGCAAAAATCTTCATTAATTGGGTAAAAGACCACACAAATTTCAATCCACCCATATTAACAAACTAGATGAAGCGAATCCAAAATTTGGTAAGTACCTTTTGTTGTGTGTGGAGCATGATTGTTCAGAGGTCTTTGTTTCAGCCGAATGTATACCCCAGGAAGTTTTGTACACCCCTCTGCGCGGGGGGGCGCGAGGGGGACTTGTCCCCCCCGCGAGGGTTCGGGGGCAGCGCCCCCGAAGCTAAAAACAGATGTAAATTTGCCTTGTAAAAGTGTAGTAATTTCTAGTTAATCTGAGCCGTTCATTAGGCGGATGATCTGACGGTAGAACTTATGTTTAGTTTAGGGTTTTTTGCCCTAGAAGGCAACCCCTCTCTTTGTATGAGGGAATTTTATTTTGAGGAGGAGATAGATGTGTATTCTTGTGTGAGCGGGAAACAGAGAGGTGAGACTGTGAGAGAAAACAGAGGATATTACAACGGCTTTGCTGTAGGTTGTGTCTCTTCATTTTGCTGGATAATAGAAAGGAAGGACTGGCTGTTCGAGGTGGACGTAGCCCAAACTAGGTGAACCACGTATATCTGTGTTTATATTTCTGCAATATTTTATGTGTTCCATTGCTCCGTAATATATATAATTTTCTGACACCTTTCAGCACATTCAATTTCAACATATATATAAGGAACAAAACTGGACAATGGACCTATTATCCAAGTGAGGCATTTCAAAGAAATATGGTAATTTTCTTTTCTCAGCCTTTGAAAAAGGAGTTATGGTTAATGTTGGTGGCATTAACTATTCGTAGGGACAATTTTTGACATCACGGGGAAGACATTGATTTTGTATTACGTTTCATAATGTAAGGATTTTTTTGTGTAAACTGAACTATAAAGCAAACTGTAAGTGGATGAAACTTCTAAAAAGGTGATATATAAGGTGATAAGGAGTTACAAAAGGTAGACATGTTAGAATAGGAACTCAGATAATATAGATAGAGATGATAGGCAAAGTTAGAATCGAACTCAAGAATATGTACTATCTTTTTTATGTTAAGATAAAGAAGAAGCGTTTTCTTCTCTAAAAAAAAAGTTTTCAATACATTTGCATTTTTCTTAAATTGATATCCTTTTAATATAAAATATCCCATAATTGTAATCAGCGGGATGTGAAAGCTCAATAAGATATGCAACCACTTATTTGATGGGAAGTATTTGTCAATCAATGTCTTTTCTGATCTCGGGAAGTAATGAATAAATACATCCATCATCGTGTTTCTCCCACAGCAAAAGGAGAGTCGTGGAGACCTCAATTGTCACACATATGACCAAACAACAAAGTGATGCACTAATTTATTAATGTGAACTTTATTTTTTCCTTTTTTTGAGTGTTTTTTTTATTATAGGGAAGTAGCAAACTCTTCATATATATGCAACAACTTGTAAGCCACACATATTAGAAACTCATAGTTTAGCTTAGGATTAAGATGTCCAGAGACCACAGGAAACTAGAGCTGTAAAAACAGACTCCAATAGGACGCCTACTCTTCTAGCCTTGCTATGATGGGCCATGGTGTCCCCCCATATCCCCCCAAGATTTGAAGCTGGGTGGAGGGGATATCATCAAGGCAACCACCCTATCGTGCCATGCAACACTTACTTTTTCAAAAAAATGAATTTATTGATGTAGCGGTTCTATCATGGTTTTCGCTTGGGTTCCCAATACCATACCAGAATAAATAAACACAAGTGGATCAAAATACTTATTTCTTAAATAGCCTAGAAAAAATATAATTTAATTCCATGATATTTTTATTTGTTTTTGGGTAGATATATATATGTGTTAATTTAATTTGAAATTAAATAGAATTTGTAGGAATTACAAATTTTTTATTTATATGAATTGTATAATCTAAGTGTTTGTTAAACACACATGGGCAACAACATAATCTGAAAGATAAAACATGAGAATACATTTTTATTAACAAACGATCTACATTTATAGTACATGGCTTGACCGTTGGGTTCCACATCCCAAGGTCTCTTGGACTCCTTTTGTCTATTTGGCTTCCACACTAAACCATTGAGGATTAGGTGTCCAACATTCCCCCCCCCTTAATCCGAAGGGTTATGTATGAGTCCAAGAATAGAGTTGTAATACAAAATGTGCAAAAATGCATGGTAGCACTAGGATGAATGTGCTCTCTGAAATGTTGGTATAAAGCGTGGTGGTTTAAGGATGACCACCAACACTAGAACGCTTAGTGCAGTTCTCGGAACTCTTCCAAAACTAGCAATAAGTTGAAGTCTTCTGCTATAGGAAGTGCTCCTATTGTTTTGAAAAGGGAAAATTTCAACCATGAAAGGGAGGTCTCACCCCGCATAAAAAGGAGAACTTCAACCTAAAAAGGGAAGTCTCAACCTATGATGGTTTAAGGATGACCAACAACTCTCGAATGATTAATGCAATTCCTGGAACTTTTCCAAATCTAGAAAGAAGATGAAGTCTTCTGCTAGAGGAAGTTTCCCCAATTTTGTTCCTGGTATTCTTATGAAACTGGCAAGAATCTGAAGTCTTCTTCTAGAGGAAGTGTCTAAGATTACCAACTGAAGGCATGCTCAGGGGCATTTTTGTCTCTGGCTACAACTCTAAAACTGGTGTGGCAGGTTGTGGCTCAGGCTCGCTTGATGTGACTTTGAAGCTTGTAGATGACCATCATTTTCCCCCTTGTCAGATACAAGGTGAGATGATGGAGAAAAATCAACTGCAAGACTGTTCAATACTCTGGAACAAGTTCTGACACGTGATTGGAATATATTCTTGGTTGTTGATGCCCATTGCCAAGAAGCGATCCATCTAAGATGAATCTTTGTTCTTGCAGAACGTTTGTTTCTGAAGCATCTGTGTGAAGAATGGGTGGTTTTATGACAGTGCTTACATGGATGAAGATCAAAACAATGATCTTTCAAATGGACAACTTGATCTCAGTGTTGGCATTTCACAATATGTTATTGTTGTTGTTGCTATGGAAGAGGGGCAGAATCTGGAATAGCTGGAGGTGAACTATTATGAATGAATCTAGCACTCTAAAACTGAATGGGCTTTGAGTAGTATGGAATATGAAAGAACACGGCCTTGTCATATCCAAGAATAGTTCTATGCTTGTTGTGGACAAGCTGTTCCCAAGGTTTGATGATGGGCTTGGGAAGTACAGACTGAGTTTCTGCATCTGCATGTACAACTGTTGCTTTATTGGGCACTGGATCTGAATGAACTTCAACAATATTGTCTTGTTGTTTATGGGAGTCTATTTCATTGTTCTGAACAGAAACAGGTTAAGAATGTCTCCTTTGTTTTAATTCTTCTTGTTGTAGCTGAGATTCGAGCTGCAAAAAATCAATTTTCTGTTGTGCATTTTGTAGACAGACCTAAATTTCTGTGAGAGAAACTTTGCTGACTTTTAATGTATCATGAGTAGTAGATAGTATGAGAGTTTTGAGGGACTCTAATACTTCATTGATTCTAGCCATTTTTTTTCAATGTCAAAATTACACCTTAAAAACTAATCACAACTACTACTCAATGCATAAAAGTAATACCCACTCACAGTACACAACAATATCCTTTATAAATGTGTAGCAAATGATCAGTGTGCAACCAGCAAGCACCAATTGCAATCCATATAAAAATAAGAGCTTACTCATGACCAGCACTATGTTTTAACAATAAAACTGACTAAACTCTCCTCCACAAAAGACTACTTTTAATTGTTAAAACAATCATTGCCTTTATACAGCCCACCAAACTCTTATGCAGCAGTCGAATCAAGGAATCAATGCATATATATGTAGACAAAAACTATAGTGAGTTTTAAATACAATGCCACAACTAGGGTAGCAACAACTGCAAACGTGATTGGATCCTTCAAATACACCTTCACTTTTTCGGCTAGTGGAAAATAATAGTCGAGTTCAATAGCGATTGCTAATACATTCTTATAACCATTGATGATAGCATGTGGAAAGACTGTAATTGTGGGATTACAGATCACCAGATAAAGAGTTGTACATAATCTCATTAGTTGCAAATTTCTTGTTGTGGTGTGTCAAAGCTTAACCATTCAACGCATTCAATTTTTTTTTTGCATTGGAATTTTACACAATTGAAGATGAAAACATCACTATGCAACACTCAGGTACCTCTATTTCGGCGATTTTGACTCTAGGTGCGGTCCACACGGTGCTCCACAGTGTTGCTATTTGCTGGTTACTGCACAGTTTCTTAGAACGCTTCAGCGATTTTGACTCTCGGTGCTATCTAAATCGTGCTCCACACTGTTGTTTACTGGCTACTGCATAGTTTCTTAGTGTTCAAGATTGAATGTAAATTACCCTCATCAAGATAATGATCAAAATGTGGTATTTGACACACACGTAAACAAATACTTTCATCAAATCTTCAGAGTTGAACACAATCTGTTTTTTTTCCCATTGTAAAGGTATGAAACCCTCATCCAATCTTTAGCATCGATGAACATTACAAACAACGTGCTTGAAAACAAACCAGTCTCTTATTAGTTAGTTGGTAGTTGAAAGTGATGAATCCTTTCATTTTTTCGAGGACAGTAGCATCCTTGGAAGAGTATGTTAGGCTTGAGGGTGGCGAAGGTTCTTCAAGGCTCCCTGTCTTTCTATTTTCCACTACTGATTACGATCTCATCCATTTTGATGCAATGAATGATGAGTGGAATGCCAAGCAACAATATGTTGATGTCATCAATGGCATCTCTAGCATCCCAGAGACAGGATTCGGAAAGCACGCTGACAGTATAAAATCTTAATCTATGCTACAAGCGGAGAAGATGAATGCGCACGAGGAGGAAAGGAAGATTTGGAGGAGGTTAACAAACAAATGGGATTCAATGCACTGCATGGGTTTTTTTTTGGCTAGTGATATAGTTGAACTATCATAAATAACTGTTTGTGAAGATTCAACAAGATTCAATATATACAACAATATTAGGATGGGAGAGACACCGCACTCGAAAGAAACCATAATGATATGGGCTCTAATAAAAGACATAAAACTGAGTCGTGCTATGTGTCAAACATGTGGTATAGTCCTGCCACTTAAATTGATAAAGGGATGGCTGATAATCAATGTTCCAAAATGCGGTTATCATATGTGGAACAAGGAAGATAGAGAAGAGAGGTTCCTAATGGCACCAAGATTGAAGATTTTGAGAGCTCAGTGAAACACAATTCAAAGGAGTATAGAAGTAATGTATCTTGTCTTCCAATTAGCAGAGATGTCTGCATGAGAAAGTAAAGTGATGGAAGGATCCCAAATTGGGCATTCCCCGACTGCGCGCCACCTCTGGAAGATCTGGCAGGTTGGACCAATATTAGCAAACAAATGGGACAACAAATTGAAATATCATTACGCATTAAAAAGGCAGCGTAAATATATGGTAGCATAACTTTGTATTAATGTAATACACAAAACTGTGTATCAACGTAATACTCAAAGTTGTATATCAAACCAGAGAGGTCGACTTGCAAGATATACCATTAGCGTTCAAGATACCACAGTGCTCCAAGCATATTCAATCCACGCTCACTGCACCATTAAAATGGATTCGGCTCGCTTGTTCGGATCCGAAACAACACCAGTTTGCTTCTTCAACTCTTCCCTCAGGCAGTTGTTATAGGAACAGCACCAGGGTGATCAGTGTTACCGGGAATAATGTCCACTCGGAGCTGCAATTCCCACTAAGACTAGTAGCTATCTTAGAAACAAACAAGTAAAGTCTACTTTCGCTTTCCTTTATGAAAATAGATAAGAGTGGAAAAAAGAACACCAACCTTAGTCTTGCGCTTGGTTTCCTTGATTGATTCCTCTCCTTCCTGATAGGTCTTTGTTGCTTCTTCTTCGTCTGCCCAGCTTCAAAGAGCACCTGTGGAATTAAAGCAGAATACTACTATCGAAGAATAGATATCTATATTCATAAATAACACTGGACCAGATATGTGTTAACCATACAAATGCCTATAATCAAACATACAAGAATATGGAGGAAAACTTGAATAGCTTTATTAATATCAAGAAAAGTAGGAGGATTACAACCATATGTTCTGACCCACCATCATCCTCCAGCAAGAAAGCCCTTCTTCACCTCAAGTAAAGCTTAGATCACCCAACACTATGAAGTTTCACCAGAAAACCAACAACACTTCTCTACAAGATACAGAATTCCAGCCTCTGGATCTCTGTGATGAGGGATCCATATATAGATGATTGTAGGGAGGTGAGTCATCTTTTAGGGTTTTGATTAGTTTCCTCTCTCTGATAGTTCTTGATTCCACTTGGAGACTGATGATCTCTTACTCATCCTTGGTCGAAAACAAAGAGGCAAGTGTCAGAGGGGAAGCTTTTGGAAGATTTCGTGATCTTCCACCTCACAAATTGTCCCTGCCATTTGTCCATTCTCACCCATCGCACCCTCCAGAGGGGCCATTCAATATGCATCGCACCCTATACACTAGGAAGGTGATATGCATCGCACCCTTTGCACTGGGTATTCAGTATGGTCCAATTTTGACCATTTCTGAGCAGTTTTTAGTGGAGAACTTCTGGGAGATGATGTAATCAGCTAACCTTGTTCCTTTAGGTAGTGAAGCAACACTTCTAGGGACTCAGGAGCCCTCAGTTTATGGACATTTATGATTGGGGCTGCAATGCCCAAAAATGTCTATAACAGTTGCCCCCTAAAGCATGCAGTCGTTAATCTTTTGATGTCAGGTGAAATGCTTTACCATGCGGATCCGAAGTTTTTTCGAGTTGGGAGGCGACCTGTAATAAGATACAATACAATACATTATCTTGACAACATTTTTCATGATCTAGCTGAGGCAGGCATTCCCATGCACAACTTTATAAATTAATTTTCATGTACATAGGACAGACAATCGTCTATGTGGTAGACTGATGATTCGAACTCATCATATTTTGATTTGGATGATCATCTGTTCGGCAATGATGTACATTTGATGTCTTTATATTCCTGAATATATCGCAACCCAGATGGATGAAACTAGATCTGGGGTCTTCAAAACTCGTTCAATCTTCACTCAGAGTACAAGTCGATCCATGTGAAAAATGTTCTAGAGTCGAACATGGAAAGACATCGCCTGATTACCAGCTAATGATGTAAGTTGTTAAGAGGCGCGAGAGGAATCACCAATAATGACAATGACCCTCAAGGTACTACAGTACAATTCACACGGTGTGAAAAGGGACTTGGCGTCGAACACCACACAAAATCTCTCGGTCGAAGGCCATTAATGTAAACCTGTCGCCGAAAGTGAGAAACTTGCCATTGAGGCATGCATGCTTCAAAGTACTGAAAGGGTTGTTCCTAGGTCGACTTCTCGGATAATGAGCTTATGTCGACAAGAAGTGACCCATCATAGGAGGGCCTTAATGAATCCCACATCTACGACACGGAACGAAGCAAATGATTTTGGAGGTGAAAACGATCTGATGATACACTGTTCAGGGTGGCGGTCATGAAAGAATGGAGCGTGAATGTATTGCAGTGGGTGAGACATAGGTGAATTCTCTGAATGACTTCTCTTGAACATATTGGCGAAACTGACGATGGATTGGTAGCATTAACCCCAAAGATAGATGGTGTGACGGACCAATGGTGATATGACCAGTGAACAGAACAACCCAACCCGGCCCAGATGTGGAGAGAAAGTGTCATGTTCAAGAGCGACTTGCTACCAATAAAGTTTTTTCAAGTTTTCTTCCCAATTTTCCCCAGTCATTACTGACCAGTACCTCTTTATTTTTTTCAAGCTTGAGGAGGACAAAATATGCTTGTTCTATAATCCACCCTTCGGGCGAACCTGTCGCTATGTTTTAACGAGTGTAGCGACAGTGAAACTCGTTCTCATCCATTTGGACGAGTTTGTTGCTATTTGGTTTTAACGAGTTTAACGACAAAGATAACTCGATCCTTTTAAATTTTAGAGAGTCTGAAAGGGATGGAAAGGAAACTCCAAAGATTCTTTTGCATCATATAATCCCTTAAGTCCAAAAGAGCGTAAAATAATATGAAAGGGATGAATTTTCGATAGTTTTAACGAGCCGAACAAGACAAGTGCCCGATCTTTTTGTGTAATAATCCCTCAAGTCCAAAAAGATTAAAATATAGAGGAGGGATAGCACTTCCGATGACTTTAATGAGCTGGAGAGGCTAATCACTCGACAATATTTTCATATTTTACGAGTCAGTTGAAAAAAGCTCAAAGGAGACTCGTTTTTCGAGGAACGAGTGATGATTTTGGGTTTTTTACCAAATCAAGATCCTGACTCTTCTCTTGTTTGTTTTTCAGATATTCATCGTAGCAAAATGGTTGTTACATGGCGAGAACACGAGCATGAAGAAGAGGACACGGTTGCTTTACATGATCTGGGCACGGTAGCTGCATTTCGAAATTGTGGCTTGTTGAAGTTTTTCTGTATCTCTAGCATGAGGCAACAAATCAACTTGTTGCAATATTTCCTCAATGCCTGGGATCCTACCAACCAGGTGTTCTATATTAGGGGAAAATCGATCCCCTTGACTATCGTGGACATTTATTTTTTGACTGGTTTATCGAGGCATGGTGCCCCTCTCTCATTATCGGGCTCCACCTGCGGGGGTGAGTCCGTGAGGGAGTATATTTGCCGGCATTGCAGAGATGGATCTCAGGTGAGTATGGACGACAAGATCAATATCTGAGATGTCACTGACCGGCCCTTGAGGACCATTCTGTTCACTTTTTCTAGACTCACTGGTAGTTCGGCTCTTCACATAGCTAACAGGTCTTACATGCAGTATGCTTTGGAATGCCTTGAACCAAAGGTGTTCAATTGGTGTGATGCAGTACTCTTTGTGATGAAAGAACAACTGACCAAGGTGAAAAGTGGAAGATCCAAGAATTTCGGCTATGGTTCTATTTTGACTGCTTTCGCTTTGGAGAGGCTCCCACTGATGCAGCCGCAGTGCATCTCACTTGGCCTACCTCCACCGACTGAACCACAGATGCAGAGATGGGTTGACCTCATGTCTAGACATGTTAGCCAGCCTTAGATTTCCTTTTCCGATACTTTATTTGAGTGGTTCGATCGTCAGGAGATGGTTTATGCCAAGTTTCCATATGCTGGCATGGATTTCTGGGGTGACCTAGATTTAGTGCTGTCGGCCGGCAAGCAGTGGGGTGCTATGGGTAAATCCTCTAACCATATCTTTGTTTATTGTTCTTTATAATGTTCTTATGCTTTCTTTGATCAAGACTAATCAAAACTCATGTGCTTATGTAGATATTGGACCAGTTCGACCGGCAGTACGCCGCAGAGACCCAACGGCCGCTCCAACAGAAGAGGCTGTGGGGAGGGCCATCCTTCGTGACCTTGACGTGGTCGAGACTCTTTTAGCACTACAGGATCAGGTCGAGGGTCTCACTCTTGGTATCCTAGATGTGAGGACCGACGAGCTGCCTCTGTGGTTGCAGCGATATATTACTGGCGTGTTGAGTCGATGGACTAGGCTTTTACGCATGATTGCACAGGTGGTGACTTGTTATCACCAACATCATTGGACTAGGGTGCCCCCTAGCATTTTGAGTTTTTGGGTCATTTGACTGATTTTTTCTTGATTACAGATCATTATGTATAAAATGTAAACAGTTATATATTTTTTATTTTCGGAGCTTTATTTTGGTTAAGTTACGTGATCCTGCTTCATATATTGATGTGATGCTTCTCTTTTATAAATGTCGCAAATTTCTATCTAACACATAATTTTCCAATGAGTCTGTCAATGTGTTGAAACTTCTGGAAATATGTTGATATTGAATGCAATCGAACTGTCTTTCCAAAATACTGACTTTTAGGAACATGCGATAGATAGTTGGATTCCGTATGGAATAGATGCCAGTGAGTTGTAGAATGATGAGTTGTGAGTCTAGCATGACGACAAGTCAACATATGCCATGTGTGGTGGCATCAGAGAGGAGTTCTATCAACACATTGTATTCAACAATATTGTTCATTGACTGACCAATACATACCCCTCTGAAACTTACTAACTCGCCGTTGGGATCGAAAATAGCCCATGCCGCAGAAGACAGGTTCTGCGAATTACGACTCGCTCCGTCGGCATATCCAACGAATGATTCCAATAGGTTCGACATCTGTAACGAATGCAAAAAGGTGGATTACCTAACCAAAATAATTACTCTTAGCGAAAACAAAAATGTAACAAAAGCATAAGGATTACTACGTGGAATTAAGCATAGTAACATTTGAGGTACAACCCGTTGCAAGGTTGCGCCAGTGGAATCCCATCATAGTCCATCAACTCGTAGGCTCCTTTTGCTAATACACGCTTAACAATATAAGGACCCATCCATAAAGATTTGAATTTCCCTGCACCCAACTTATCGGATTCCTGGTCGTAAAGTAAGACTAGGTCACCTTCTGAGAAGACGCGAGGTTTGACATTTTTTTCGAACTGCGCTTTGACTCATTTATTATGAGCTTCATTAGCTGAAGCTGCATCGCGACGGGTTTCATCCAATTGGATTAGTTCCAAGAAACAAGCCTCTTCTTCTGAGGTTCTGGGGAGAAGGTCGACTGCGAGTTTGAGGGATGAGACTTCACATTAAACTGGTAAGATTGCTTCCAGACTGTACACAAGTTGAAAAGGTGTAAACCCGGTTGCATTTCTCACCAATGTCTTGTATGCCCACAAGGCTGAGTACAGGATCAAGTGCCAATTCCGTTTATGGACTCTGATCATTCTTTGCAGCATGTGCTTCAGGACCTTGTTGATTGCCTCAACTTGTCTGTTAGCTTGCAGATAGTACAGAGTAGAGCTGTCGTGGGATAGTCCTAATTTGGCAGCCAACTCAACCACCATGTGATTGCAAAAATGCGATCCATGATTTCTGACTATGGCCCATGGAATGCCGAATCTGGAGACTACGTGATTAAAAAAGAAAAAGGCAGCCGTTTCGCCGCTGTCGTTTAATGTAGGCATCGCCTTGGCCCATTTGGTAAAATATTCTACTGTCACTATGATATACCCATGCCCCCCGGCCGAGGTGGGGTTACATGTCATAAAATCGATGGCCCATTTTGAAAATGGCCCAACAACAACTACTGGTTGCAGTGGTGCGGGTGGTCGTCTGGTTTTGCTATCAAAAATTTGGCAAGCATGGCAACTTCTAACTGTGGTTATGCAATCTTTTAACATTGTTGGCTAGAAGTATCCTTCTCGCAAAATTTTTTGCGTCGTAGCATAACTAAATTGATGCTCCCTACATGCGCCTGAATGACAATCATTCAGGACTTTTTCGGCCTCCTCATGGGTGAGGCACCTCCGCAGAACTGTATTGATACTGCGACGGTAAAGGGTATCACCGACGATCACGTAGTCTTTCGCTTGGTATCAAATTCATCGCTGTTCGGAGTGTAAGGTATTAGACCTATATGTTTTTTTCTTGAGATAGATGATTATATCTTTGTACCACGAATTGCTTGAAGATATCCGAAACAAATTTTCATCCACGATTGCTTCTTCGGATGTTGCATCGTTGAATGACGATGGGAGATCACATAGTAACTCTACGAATACCAGGGTTTTCTTTGATTTGGATTTTTTGAATTCCAGATCAAAATCTTGTAAAATTTCTATCCATTTTGAATATTTGCTCCCCAGCAACTGTCGCGAAAATATATAAGTCATGGGGTTGCAATCTGATAAAATGGTAGTTTTTCTGAAGAGGACGTAGTGTCGAAATCTCTGTATCGCTTGAACAACTCCTAGGGCTAGCTTTTCAACGTAGGAGTATTTCATTTCCGTATCATTTAAGTTTCGGCTTAAATAATATATAGGATGTTCAATTCCATTATCCTCTTGAACTAAAATCATTGCTATGGTCGTATCTGCTGCAGCCAAATACAGGTTAAAGTCTTTTTGATAATCAAGAGCATACATTAATGACGCTTTTATTAGAGATTGCTTTAAAGCATCAAAGGAAGCTTGCACGACCTGATCCCAAACGAAGGGTACTTCTTTTTTCAATAGATGAGTATAACCTTTAGCTAGTTCGGTGTAATTTGGAATGAACCTCCTAAGGAAGTTTGCTTTCCCTTGGAGTTTCTGAATCTAAAGCAAGTTTGAAGGTGGAGGCAAATCGATGATTGCCTGAACCTTACATGGGTCGAGAGGAATCCCATCCTTAGAGACCACAAAGCCAAGTAAACGACTAGAACTGATACAAAACACACATTTGTGCGGGCTGAGTCATATCTTGTAGTGTCGGAAATGTAGAAATATCACTCTCAAATGTGAAACTCGTTCTCGTCCATTTGGACGAGTTTGTCGCTATTTGGTTTTAACGAGTTTAACGACAAAGATAACTCGATCCTTTTAAATTTTAGAGAGTCTGAAAGGGACAGAAAGGAAACTCCAAAGGTTCTTTTTCATCATATAATCCCTTAAGTCCAAAAAAGAATAAAATAATACGAAAGGGATGAATTTTCGATAGTTTTAACGAGCCGAACAAGACAAGTGCTCGATCTTTTTGTGTAATAATCCCTCAAGTCCAAAAAGATTAAAATATAGAGGAGGGATAGCACTTCCAATGAATTTAACAAGCTGAAGAGGCTAATCGCTTGGGAATCTTTTCATATTTTACGAGTCAGTTGAAAAAAGCTTAAAGGAGACTCGCTTTTCGAGGAATGAGTGATGATTTCGGGTTTTTTACCAAATCAAGATCCCAACTCTTCTCTTGTTTGTTTTTCAGATATTCATCATAGCAAAATGGTTGTTACATGGCGAGAACATGAGCATGAAGAAGAGGACACGGTTGCTTTACATGATCCAGGCACGGTAGCTGCATTCCGAAATTGTGGCTTGTTGAATTTTTTCTGTATCTCTAGCATGAGGCAACAAATCAACTTGTTGCAATATTTCCTCAATGCCTGGGATCCTACCAACCAGGTGTTCTAGATTAGGGGAAAATCGATCCCCTTGACTATCGTGGACATTTATTTTTTGACCAGTTTATCGAGGCATGGTGCCCCTCTCTCATTATTGGGCTCCACCTGTGGGGGTGAGTCCGTGAGGGAGTATATTTGTCGGAACTGCAGAGATGGATCTCAGCCGAGTACGGACGGCAAGATCAATATCTGAGATGTCACTGACCGGCCCTTGAGGACCATTCTGTTCACTTTTGCTAGACTCGCTGGTAGTTCGGCTCTTCACATAGCTAACAGGTCTTACATGTAGTATGCTTTGGAATGCCTTGAACCGAAGGTGTTCAACTGGTGTGATGTAGTACTCTCTGTGATGAAAGAACAACTGACCAAGGTGAAAAGTGGAAGATCCAAGAATTTCAGCTATGGTTCTATTTTGACTGCTTTTGCTTTGGAGAGGCTCCCACTGATGCAGCTGCAGTACATCTCACCTGGCCTACCTCCACCGACTGAACCACGGATGCAGAGATGGGTTGACCTCATGTCTAGACACGTTGGCCAGCCTCAGATTTCCTTTTCCGATACTTTCTTTGAGTGGTTCGATCGTCAGGAGATGGTTTATGCCAAGTTTCCATATGCTGGCATGGATTTCCGGGGTGACCTAGATTTAGTGTTGTTGGCCGGCAAGCAGTGGGGTTCTATGGGTAAATCCTCTAACCATATCTTTGTTTATTGTTCTTTATAATGTTATTATGCTTTCTTTGATCAATACTAATCAAAACTCATGTACTTATGTAGATATTGGACCAGTTCGACCGGCAGTACGCCGCAGAGACCCAGCGGCCGCTCCAACAGGAGAGGCTGTGGGGAGGGCCATCCTTCGCGACCTGGATGTGGTCGAGACTCTTTTAGCACTACAGGATCAGGTCGAGGGTCTCACTCTTAGTATCCTAGATGTGAGGACCGACGAGCTGCCTCTGTGGTTGCAGCGACATACTATTGGCGTGTTGAGTTGATGGACTAGGCTTTTATGCATGATTGCACAGGTGGTGACTTGTTATCACCAACATCATTGGACTAGGGTGCCCCCTAGCATTTTGAGTTTTTGGGTCATTTAATTGATTTTGTCTTGATTACAGATCATTATTTATAAACTGTAAACAGTTATATATTTTTGATTTTCGGAGCTTTATTTTGGTTAAGTTACATGATCCTGCTGCATATATTGATGTGATGCTTCTCTTTTATAAATGTCACAAATTTCTATCTAACACATAATCTGGCAATGAGTCTGTCAATGTGTTTAAACTTCTGGAAATATGTTGATATTGAATGCAATCGAAATGTCTTTCCAAAATACTGACTTTTAGGAACATGCGATAGATAGCTGGATTCCGTACGGAGTAGATGCCAGTGAGTTGTAGAATGATGAGTTGTGAGTCTAGCCTGACGACAAGTTGGCATATGCCATGTGTGATGGCATCAGAGAGGAGTTCTATCAACACGTTGTATTTAGCGATATTGTTCATTGACTGACCAATACATACCCCTATGAAACTTACTAACTCGCCGTTGGGATCGAAAATAGCCCATGCCGCAGAAGACAGGTTCCCCGAATTACGACTCGCTCCGTTGGTATATCCAACGAATGATTCCAATAGGTTCGACATATGCAACGAATGCAAAAAGGTGGATTATCTAACCAAAATAATTACTCTTAGCGAAAACAAAAATGTAACAAAAGCATAAGGATTACTACGCAGAATTAAGCATAGTAACGTTTGAGGTACAACCTGTTGCAAGGTTGCGCCAGTGGAATCCCATCATAGTCCATCAACTCATAGGCTCCTTTTGCTAATACACGCTTAACAATATAAGGACCCATCCATAACGATTTAAATTTCCCTGCTCCCAACTTATTGGATTCCTGGTCGTAAAGTAAGACCAGGTCACCTTCGGAGAAGACGCGAGGTTTGACATTTTTGTTGAACTGCGCGTTGACTCGTTTATTATGAGCTTTGTTAGCTAAAGCTGCATCGCGACGGGTTTCATCCAATTGGATTAGTTCCAAGAAACAAGCCTCTTCTTCTGAGGTTCTGGGGAGAAGGTCGACTGTGAGTTTGAGGGACGAGATTTCACATTGAACTGGTAAGATTGCTTCCAGACCGTACACAAGTTGAAAAGGTGTAAACCCGATTGCATTTCTCACCGATATTTGGTATGCCCACAAGGCTGAGTATAGGATCAAGTGCCAATTCTGTTTGGACTCCGATCATTCTTTGCAGCATGTGCTTCAGGACCTTGTTGATTGCCTCAACTTGTCTGTTAGCTTGCGGATAGTACGGAGTAGAGCTGTCATGGGACAGTCCTAATTTGGCAGCCAACTCAACCACCATGTGATTCTGAAAATGCGATCCATGATCTGTGACTATGGCCCATGGAATGTCGAATCTGGAGACTACGTGATTAAAAAAGAAAAGGGCAGTCGTTTCGCCACTGTGGTTTAATGTAGGCATCGCCTCGGCCCATTTGGTAAAATAGTCTACGGCGACTATGATATACCCATGCCCCTCGGCCGAGGTGGGGTTACATGTCATAAAATCGATGCCCCATTTTGCAAATGGCCCAACAGCAACTACTAGTTGCAGTGGTGCGGGTGGTCTTCTGGTTTTGCTATCAAAAATTTGGCAAGCATGGCAACTTCTAACTGCGGTTATGCAATCTTTGAACATTGTTGGCCAGAAGTATCCTGCTCACAAATTTTTTTGTGTCATAGCATAACCAAATTGATGCCCCCCACATGCACCTGAATGATAATCATTTAGGACTTTTTCGGCCTCCTCATGGGTGAGGCACCTCAGCAGAACTATATCGATACTGTGATGGTAAAGGGTGTCAATGACGATCACGTAGTCTTTCGCTTGGTATCAAATTCGTCGCTGTTCGGAGCGTGAGGTATTAGACCTATATGTTTTTGTCTGGAGATAGATGATTATATCTTTGTACCACAGATTGCTTGAAGATATCCGAAACAAATTTTCATCCACGATTGCTTCTTCGGATGTTGCATCATTGAACGACGATGGGAGATCACATAGTAACTCTACGAATACCAGGGCTTTCTTTGATTTGGATTTTTTGAATTCCAGATCAAACTCTTGTAAAATTTCTATCCATTTCGAATATTTTCTCCCTAGCAACTGTCGCGAAAATATATAAGTCATGGGGTTGCAATCTGATAAAATGGTAGTTTTTCTGAACAGGACGTAGTGTCGAAATCTCTGTATTGCTTGAACAGCTGCTAGGGCTAGCTTTTCAGCGTAGGGGTATTTCATTTCCATATCATTTAAGTTTCGGCTTAAATAATATATAGGATGTTCAATTCCATTATCCTCTTGAACTAAAACCATTGCTATGGTCGTATCTGCTGCAGCCAGATACAGGTTAAAGTCTTTTTGATAATCAGGAGCATACATTAATGATGCTTTTATTAGAGATTGCTTTAAAGAATCAAAGGAAGCTTGCGTGACCTGATCCCAAACGAAGGGTACTTCTATTTTCAATAAACGAGTATAACCTTTAGCTAGTTCGGCGTAATTTGGAATGAACCTCCTAAGGAAGTTTTCTTTCCCTTGGAGTTTCTGAATCTAAAGCAAGTTTGAAGGTGGAGGCAAATCGATGATTTCCTGAACCTTACATGGGTCGAGACGAATCCCATCCTTAGAGACCACAAAGCCAAGTAAACGACCAGAACTGATACAAAACATGCATTTGTGCGGGCTGAGTCCTATCTTGTAGTGTCGGCAATGTAGAAATATCGCTCTCAAATGCCGCGGATGATCGATCCGCTCTTGAGAATGAGTTGGAAGATTGTCAAGATATGGTTGAATGATGTTCTTGATGTCATGGAAAGCATAGTTCATTTCTCTCTAAAAGGTTTCCCCTGCGTTCTTTAAACCAAAGGGTAGCTTGCGATATGCGAACGTGCCCCATGAACAGATAAATGCAGTCTTTGACTGATCCTTTGGGCGGATATTTATTTGATTATACCTGGAAAATCCATCCATAAATGAAAAGATTTCACATCCGGCACATTTGTGAATTATCTGGTCAATAAAGGGTGTAGGGTATTTCTCTTTTGGACAAGCTTGATTTACATCCCTGTAATTGACGCACACTCTAATCGTTCCTTGTTTCTTCATCACAGGAACAATATTCAATACCCAATCGTTCAGAGGAACCGGGTAAATAAAACCAGCATGGAGGAGTTTTTCATCTTCTGCCTTGATGGCAACGGCTTTCTTGGGGTGCACCTCCCCCAGCCGTTGTCGTACCGGTTTGAAATCTGGATACATCTTAATTTCATGTTCAACTATGCTCGATTCAATACCTGGCATTTCATCATATGACCAAGCAAAGACATCTCTAAACTTGCGAAAGAGAGCACTATATATTTCCATTTCTGAAGAAGAACAATATTTGCTGACATGAATATTCTCTACAACATATATTCTGGTTGAGATATTTATGGCGGTAGTCTCTTCAATATTGGATAGGTTTCTCTTTGAATCCATTGTATTCACAGTATTCGTTAGAAAGTCAAATACTGTAGGATGGTCTAGGTTGCTGGAATTATCTTCTTTCCAGTTCAAAGGATGGGAATGATGGTGGTAATCTTCCCATGGTGCCCCGTCAATCATCATCGATTGAATGATTCATTCGTCTGTAGAGTGTACTTGCGACCAAGGATCTGAAGGGGTGCCATATTCCTTAGACCTATCTATCCAAACACTCGATGAGCGTTGATATGGGTTTTCCTCTCATGCTGAAAAAATTGATTGCTATAATATTTCTAGTGGGGTCAGAGGCAATACCTGCAGATGATCCATTTTAATATCGTTTTCTGACATCTTTTGAATGGAAGATATCATATTGCAGGTTCCTACTTTTGCCACTTCCGCCAAATTGGTTGGAGGCGGTAGGGTAAAAGTTCCCATTAATGTGGGGTCTTTTAGTAGGCCTAGTCCGATATTGTGAAGTGCATTAAGGCTTCCATGGATCATCGGAATGCTTCCTGTAACTTGCGAACTATTGGGTAGAAAAGTTTGTTGGTCGATGATTGTAATTCCTCCTAGGGAAGGAAATGCAATTTTCCTAAAGTAGGTCGACACAACAGCTGCCATGGCATATATCCAAGGTCTTCCCAGTAGGATGTTGTAATCGAAGTTTTCGTCGATAACTTCAACATCAATTTCTACTGTTTTGCCCCCCAGTTCGACTTGCAAGTTACTTAATATCCCATACGGGGTGTACATTCGTCCATCAAATACTTTTAATGTTGTTGACGATCGCGACAAGGAGGGAGACCCTAGAGTTTTCCAGCAATTCATCGACATGATACATGTGGATGCCCCCTCATCAATAATTGTTCTATGAACAGTTTTGTTGAGGGCTTTCACTTGAATGAGGAAAGCTAGTTAAGCTGGTAATTGAGGGTCGTATCCTTTGTGATTAAAGCATACAAGATTGGAATCCGTTGGGTCAATCCCACCTATTACTAATAATAAAGCCTGCTTTTGGAAGGGGCAATTTTTCAGTACCTCAAGAGTCGACATCGTGAAGGGAGATTGGGCTAAATCCTCCACTATATTATAGTGTTGTGCTGCTCTGGCACGAGGATTAAACGTCGATTTGTGTACTACTCCCTTTGGTGGTTTTATCGTTAATTCAGGAATGATGGGTGGCACAACTTCAGTTGAAGTTGTTGTTGAACTACTAGGCTGATCATTATCCTTGTTGTTCAACATCTGTGGATTCCCGTAATCTTTACTCCTTGTCGAGATCAGAGCATCATTCAGTTGCTTTGAAACTGACAACATTAGCACTTGGGACGGGGAAGCATTTTCGCTAGCAACTAGATTTGTTCCTGGGTTTGGAAATGGATCAGTCAATACAACTGAGGTTTTTGAACTTTTGAAGAATTTTCTAAGTTCATCTTTATATGGACACTCTCTGGTCCAGTGATCCTCGTCACATATATGGCATGGACTTTTCGGTTTCTTATCCCCATAAGGGTTTGCATAAGACTTTTTAGGAGATGAGTCCTCCTGGTTCTTCTTCTTCCCTTGTTTTTTCTTCTTGCCTCTTGGTTTCTTGGGTTATTTGCCTTTGTCTGTCGACAAGGCTTTTACTTCCGAGGCTAGAAGTTCCTCATTTGCATTTTGACTCGAAACTGTGCGGGCCTTTTTCGACGTAGCCTTTACGGTTTTAGTGCTTTTCGTACCTATCATGCCATCACCGGCATGAGAGTCTTTGTTTGATTTAGGAGGGGGAGGAACGAAAAATTCCAGTCTAGGAGCATCAGGGATTTTATCGTAGAATGTGCCAGACTGAGTATAGATCAAGTCTAGGTATTGTGCACGAGCAATAACTTTCTCTTCAGTGACGACTCCTCCCTTTGCCACATCTTCTATAATAGTAGGTAACAGAGACTTCATAAACCATTCAGCCAATAGCTGATCAGGAACATACGTTTTTACCATTCTACGATGATGTCACCATTCATGAATATGATCAGATATGTGAGTGGCTGTCATTTGTTTGAAATTGGTAAGTAGCTCAGTTTCTATTTCATACCCTATGGGTAACTGAAAATGGATTAAAAGGGTTGTGGCTAGGGTATTGAAGTTATCAAACAAAGCTCTAAGCAATTTGATATACCATTTTGCTGCCGAACCAGTTAGCGTTCGCTGAAAGAGGTGAAGTCTAATCAAATCATCATTGAGGGTGTTGGATGAACACCACAGATGAAAGGTCATCACATGATTCGATGGATCTTCACCCGGATTTCCATTAAATTTAGGAATATCAAACAGAAGTTTATGCGGAATCGCCGGCCACCAAGGGGCGTAAGCAATTGGATCGTTCGTTAGTCGATTTAGATCTGCTAACTCTAAAGTCACCACAAAAGGCAACTCTTGATTCAAGCTTGGCTGAGCATACCCAGGATAAGATGGAATTGCTTGAGCAGTTGGTCTTTGCATACCAGCATAATGCACTTGATGTTGGTAACTTTGGTAAGGTTGATGGGCATAACCATTATGATATGGTTGATACGGCTACCCATTACTTGCAAAGACTTGTTGCTCATATCCTTGGTAAGCTTGTTGGAATTATGGTTGTTGGTATTGCACCAACCATGGTTGTGAAGTCATGGGTTGTGGTCTTTGACCAAGATGGGGGGTGGTGATCCCCATTTGAACCTGTGCCATTCCACTAGTTGGTGATTGCAGTTGTGTCGTAGGTACAAGAGGTTGTTGCTTTATAACCTGAGAAGCTTGAGGTTGCGTACAACTGGCAACACTTGTACTTGCGATACTGCCACAATAGCCAGCGTAGTGGGGATGTTTGTCATAGGTAAAATTTGTTGCATTGAGCATACAACTCTTGGTTGTTGAGGCAGGATTGGCACCCAACTGCTAGTTGTAATTCCAGCATAACCCAAATTTTGTTGTGAACTCTCGCATGGTTGTCCTTCCGAAGAAGGTAATGAAAGGGTATATGGCCCTCCATAGGACAATAATCCAGTACTCAAAGGAATGATTTTCCTTTAGGGACAAATTTTCCCAAATTGACACTGTGAAGGATCAATTTTTCGAGACTCAACATAAGAGATTCCAGATACAATTCTGAACGAACAAACGGGAACAGTCCATACTATCGAAACAGCTCCTGGATGGATTCCATCCAGTGATTAAGAGCTAGTTGGGACAGATGGCACGCCAACGAACATTGTCAGAGTAGCAGCAGGAATTTCTGCTGCTGCTGTGTTGGGTGACACAGTACTTGATGTCGAAAGTTGTTCAGACATATTAAGTCTATCCAAAATATTCCTTAACGATTCTTTAGGAACTTCCGATGGTGGGAGAATATCTTCTGATGAAGAAGGATACAGGGCGATCCCTGCTCCAAGTTGCATTGGAGTGTTAGATGGAGGATCTTCCACAATTTCTTCTATGGCAATCAATCCAGGAGGAAGAGGTATACCGTCAGGTCCGTAAAATATTTCTGGTGCTGAAGAAGATATAAGTTCTACAGCAACAAATCTTTGGGGAGTAACACCTTCCGAATCGACTGTAGATGGAGCCGGTTCAGGAATATAAGTGTTTACTGTCACACTAGGATCAGTTGTAATGTCCTTTTGTTGCTACAGAATTTCTCCTATAGAGGTAGGGATACCATAAATGTTCAGAGTAACCGGAGTCTCTGAGGATGTCGGAGTGCTTGCTCCAACCAACTTATGGGACTTTGATCCGGTCAAACGAGCTCGCTTTGTCCGGAATGGTTTCGCTTCCTGAGTCAATGACAATTGACTCGTAAGTCTCCGTGAACGATGGGGTTTTGATTGACTTTCTTCCACGATTGTGGATTACTTGATCAACTCAAAATAAAAGGGCAAAATGTTTTCGAATTAAATGAATTTTAGACGCTTTGGCACAACTTGTTTTTTCAATTTTAAAGAGTCGAGGAAAAACAAAAGATGACTCTAGTCGCCTTCGATTTTTAATGAGCCTGAAGTGACAAGTGCTCAGATGGACCTTTTCTTTTAAGGAGTCTAAAAAGGAGAAAAATAGGCTTCTCTAGAAATCTAGGTAGAGGGGATTACCAAACCAATCGCAAAACTGCAGAATACTTTTTACAATACGGCAGTCAATCTTCCCGAATGCTGTGTTCAGTGCATTGCAATCGATAGGGCGACAGACACAGCTTCAGGTTCACCGCGTGATGTGTATACAATTCCTAAAATGCAGTCTAAGATGATAAACAACTGTTTAATCTTCTTTTGGCAATGAAAATCCTAGCTACTAAGGAAAGAAAGTTGAGGGTCTTTCAACAAAGAGCACAGAGCACACCCTAAATGCACTGTCCTAAATCAAACCAAGCATTCTAAATGCAAATGCACATGTATGTATTTGTTTTCAAACTTCTTAATGCATGAATGACGATAAGAAAGCTAAGTACGGTAGTCAATCTTCCCGAATGTTGTGTTCAGTGCATTGCAACCGATAGGGCGGCAGACACAGCTTCCTAAGGATAACGGATGCATCCTATTGTGGTCTCCCAATATATACTCGATGGTACGTGGGAGCACAAGTCCTTACTGGAACTTTCCATCTCAGAGTGGAGGAATAACCCAACCAACAAAGAAAACAATAGTTACTAGGTTTTACGACGCCAGAATAGGTCTCTAGCCTAGACTTCTAGATGTTGTGCGTTAGGTTCCAAAGCGTTTTTAGATTCGTTAAATTTATTTTAAGTTGATCTTGTTTAAAAATTTGCCTTTCAGGTTCATCGCGTGATGTGTATACAATTCCTAAAATGCAGCCTAAGATGATAAACAACTGTTTAATCTTCTTTTGGCAATGAAAATCCTAGCTACTAAGGAAAGAAAGTTGAGGGTCTTTCAACAAAGAGCACAGAGCACACCCTAAATGCACTGTCCTAAATCAAACCAAGCAATCTAAATGCAAATGCACATGCATGTATTTGTTTTCAAACTTCTTAATGTATGAATGACGATAAGAAAGCTAAGTGCAAATCTGAATTATTTTCAAAGCGACAATACTCAACAAATTTCTTTTCAAAATGAAGTGAAGGCAAGGGAGACACTTTGCGATTTCGAAATGAAAACTATTTTTCGACACTTTAAAAACTACTAATTCAAATAATATACAAGAGTAACAGTATAATCGACTATCAAGAACAATGGGATTCTCTTCTATGACTGAAAACGACAGTTACAAAACTTTCAGATTAAGAAACGATAGTTCAACTATGCTACTTCTTTGCAAAAGAGAACTGAAAACGGCGCACAATACATAAAAACACTTACAGTTATTTGCACAATAGAGGCGAAATGATGTAAGAGAAGGGGTTTTCACAGAGATATACTGACCACACACAGCAAAACTCCTGAATAGAACTGAAAATAGTGAAGAAAAACCAAATTCTGAAGGTAAAGTTAACCTTCCTTGACCATTGCACTTGTCACACAGGGAAATCAATATGCAGCACACCTACTGCACACGGGAAGTTCGATGCATACAGACTGCCTTGAAGGGAGGGTGTGATGGTACCAGTGTGAGACTTTTAACGAATTTTTGCTCACAATTTGCAATTCAGTTCAGGGATTTAGGCCGAGTAAGTGATGTTCAGTAAATGTAAATCACAGGGGTTGATCTAAGGAGGTTACTAGAGCCACCACTTAGGGCAATAGAATGTTTGCAGATCGATTGTTTAATTCATAAACAAAACCCGGAGATAGATTGAAGCAACATTGATCTACTTTGCATTTGTATAACAAATGTAGTTCGAAGGCTAGTTGGCTTGACTTCAGGCTCCATCTGTAAGTTTATAAAACAAACAAACATAGACTAACAAACAATCTATTCGATCCCCAGCGGAGTCACCATTTTGTTACTGGGAACAATGTCCACTCGGAGCTACAATTCCCATTAAGACTGGTAGCTATCTTAGAAACAAAAAAGTAAAGTCTACTTTTGCTTTCCTTTATGAAAATAGATAAGAGTGGAACAAAGGACACCAACCCTAGTCTTGTGCTTGGTTTCCTTGCTTGATTCCTCTCCTTCCTGATAGGTCTTTGCCGCTTCTTCTTCGTCTGCCCAGCTTCAAAGAGCACCTATGGAGTCAAAGCAGCATACTACTATCGAAGAACAAAGATCTATATTCATAAATAACACGGGACCAGATATGTGTTAACCATACAAATGCATATACAATCAAACATACAAGAATATGGAGGAAAACTTGAATAGATTTATTAATATCAAGAAAAGCAGGAGGATTACAACCATATATTCTGACCCAACATCATCCTCCAGCAAGAAAGCCCTTCTTCACCTCAAGTAAAGCTTAGATCACCCAACACTATGAAGTTTCACCAGAAAACCAACAGCACTTCTCTACAAGATACAAAATTCCAGCCTCTGGATCTCTGTGATGAGGGATCCATATATAGATGATTGTAGGGAGGTGAGTCATCTTTTGGGGTTTTTATTAGTGTCCTCTCTCTGGTAGTTCTTGATTCCACTTGGATACTGATGATATCTTACTCATCCTTGGTCAAAAACAGAGAGGCAAGTGTCAGAGGGGAAGCTTCTGGAAGATTCCATGATCTTCCACCTCGCAAATTGTACCTGCCATTTGTCCATTCTCGCCCATCACACCCTACAGAGGGGCCATTCAGTATGCATCGCACCCTATACACTGGGAAGGTGATATGCATCCCACCCTCTGCACTGGGTATTCAATATGGTCAAGATTTGACCATTTCTGAAAAGTTTTTAGTGGAGAACTTCTGGGAGATGATGTAATCAGCTGACCTTGTTCCTTTAGGTAGTGAAGCAAAACTTTTAGGGACTTAGGAGCTCTCAATTTATGGACATTTATGATTGGGGTTGCAGTGCCCAAAAATGTCTATAACGATCAGTAAAAAAACTATTTGTCATCCCCAAGATCTAGGTTAGTTCCAATGAGAACTATTGGAACACTGGGTGCAAAATGCCTCAGTTAAGGCTTTCGGCGTCAAAAATTTGTGTATTGAATTTGATGGACCAAAAGGGTTTTCAATCAGACGATTATGAGTTTGTGTCCCTACCTATCACGCCAACTGTTATGAGAGAATATGGCAGACAATGGCACAGACAATGGTAGACAATGGTTATGGCAGAGAGCCCAGAGAGCGCAGAAAGGAAAGGAGGGAATATGGCGCAGACAATAATTATAGCAGAGAGCCTAGAGAGTGTAGAAAGGACAATTATGCATAGCCCAGGGAGAGCAGAGGGTGCAGAGAGAAAATAGGGCAGAAAGATTGATACAAGGAGTTACAACTAATTTTAGGAATGCTAAAAGTAGGGCTAGAGAAATAACAGAGTTTGCAGCTAGAATTTAGCTGAGTAAATATTCATGAAATGCATAAGTGATGGCAGAAATGAATTGCACATAAAATCCATAAAACAAATGACTCAAAGTAATTATGCAGGGCAAGAATACGCTTGCTCTGATACCATGTTAAACACACATGGGCAACAACATAATCTGAAAGATAAAACATGAGAATACGTTTTTATTAACAAATGATATGCATTTATAGTACATGGTTTGACCATTGGGTTCCACATCCCAAGGTCTCTTGGACTCCTTTTGTCTATTTGGCTTCCACTCTAACCCATTGAGGATTAGGTGTCCAACAGTATTATAGAGGTTTTGAAAGCATTGAATCTATTTATACATTCAAAAACACATTTTAAATAACAAAAAATCAAAATTCATAAAAATAAAAATAAAAATTAAGTTGCTTCTCTTTTCTAATAAATTTTTCTTCAAAATCTAATTAAAAATAACCAAAATTATTATTTTAAGTTATTAAACTAAATATATCAGATATTTTCCAAAATATTAAATTTACATTAAAAACATACCATTTAAATAACCAAACATTAAAATCTTACCCATAATCATGTCACTACACTACCCAAAAAAAAACCAAAAATAAGGCTCCTCCAAAGAAAATATATAAGCTACACTACCAAAAAAAACCTAAAATAAAGCTCCTCCAAAGAAAATATATAAGCTTTCAAATTCAATGAAAATTACAACTGCATTACTTCAGAAAATACCACCAACGAAAATGTTGAGAACACCATTATTAGGGGATATGTCTTCCATACAAACCATATCAAGTTGTCCATTAAACATAGCCCATAAGATCTATAAATAAATAGTTAAAAAATTGAAAATTTTTCCAATTTAAAAAACAAGAGTCATGTGGCTTTATGTTTATTGACCGAGGGTTTATAAAATACATTAAATTCAACTCGCAAAAATGTAAGATAAAGAGTAAATATTTTATCTAAAACATTAAATTTACTGAACAATTATAATTTAAAAACATAAAAACATTGAAATGTATTAGGTGAAAATTGTTTTTAGATATATTTGTTTAAAAAAAAAATTCATAATATTAATTATAATTTTTTATCTGATTTGTTTTGTAATGAAAATTAATAATAACAAAGAAAAATAAAATATTTATTTTTTTAAATATTTATTTATTTTTATTTTTTTAATTATGAGTTAACGAAATGATTTGTATTATATTAGATATCATTTTTTTAGATTTAATTGTCCTAAGAAAGTCATTTATCTATGACCATTTCCACGAGATTGAGTGATGCTTACAGGGGTGAAGAAATGGGATTGAAATTAGTGAAATGAATCACATAGCATCAATCATCACTTTCGAGGCTTGCACCCGGTAACCAAGACTTCCCGGGAGGTCACCGATCCTAGATCGCTTTTGGCTTAAGCATGCTTAACTATGGAGTTTTCCCCACAATCAAGCCAACTTAGCATGCTACCCCATTTGCAGGACCTTAGCAAGTATTGTGCCTCATGAACCATTCAAGTAGAGCTCCCTTCACTCTTATGTATTTAAGTATTGAGGGTCTTCCGCAGTGCATTATATCTAATATAATGCACTGCAGAAGACCCTCAATACTTAGATTTGTATTATACTAGCGTTTGCACCACATGTTGCAAAGGAAACACCACAAGGCAATGTCATAAGAAACATTAGTAATTTTTGTTTCTTTATTGGTGTTTCTTTTTTATCATATGTTATGTTTTAGGGAGATTCCAACCAGGATATGTTCAAAGTGAAGGTAATGCAAAACACTTCACTCCAAAGGATTTATGAAAATTCTCTTCATTAAGATTCTGGAATATTTATAAGTAAATGTTTTAAATCAAACATTTCATAACAAAGTAATCTCATATCACCTTAATTCACAATGCAATGGATAATAGTTTTTGTTCATTAGAAATTGGTCTAATTTTATGAGGAAAGCTTAATAGAAAGACTTTAGTAATAAGGGGAACATTAATAAACTCCCTCATCATTTGTTATATAATGTTGTTAATTTAGCTACTTGTTTCTTCTTATATTTATTTTAGTCATGTAATATGTCCAAACTATAAAATAATGGTATTATTTATTCTCTTTGGACCATTGTATCCTTCTGGTGCCATCAATAAATTTCAATTTTCAAAATAGGGTTTCCTTGTTTTGATAAAAAATGTCTTAGATGTAGTACCTATCTATTAAATTTCTCTAGCTTTTATTCCCAAGAAATTATATTAAAGATTCAAAAACATTTTTTTATTTTCTCTCGCACAAAAATAAATGTTTGAGCTTAAAAAAATATCACACTCAGCACATAGCTCTTCTTTTTGCAAAAATAATAAACCCACAATCACAACAGTTCTATACCTGTAATGGAAAACTTGTTAAAAGATCATAAATAAAATAACGAGTTGTTAGATGTGGACAAGCATACAAGTGGGAGAGAATTGCATAAGTAAATAGATCATCAACGACACTATGTGAGTTATCAATTTAGGGTTTGAATAAATTATTTATGAAGCTTGTGAAATTTGGGAGAATCAGGGTATTATTGCTGATCTTGATGACAATGTATCGAGTTGTTGCAAAGAAATTTGAACAATTGAAAAAACAAAAGAAATTACATTCATCTTTGAACAAGTTAGACTTTGCTTGGATTGTCGTAAATAAATGTCTTAACTACCCATATTGTGTAGTAGCGCTAGAGCCTTGTGCCCTGAAGGATGTAGAGTTTACCTTGGGTACCAATATTTGGAATGAGGGGAAATGCTCAGAGGTTTTCCCCAAATATGTTGCCTTATTAAAAAAAAATGACAACTAAACTCATAGTCTTCACAGATGGGAAAAGTTGGAGCATTTGAGGTAATTGCACTTATATCAGATTTCCAAAACTATAGGTTACAATTTTGTCTTTCATATTAGAGTAATCACATTATTAGTTCCCTTGATTCCCTGTGTCACTGCTCAACTTGAGTTTTAAGTTATTTTAACATTAGTAATCATTCATTTGTGTGGAGATTGGATTTTGTTTTGACATATTCAATTGAGTTAAGCTAAGATTAAATGTACCTAACCTAACCTAACCAGAAATTTGAAAAAAAGACTTACTATATAATTAAGGCTTCATATTTCTTATTATATCATAATTGCAAAAGGCTTTGTATTTCAACTTATTGTGGATGAGGATCGGTTGACTTTTAATTGAGTGTCTAGATTGCTTCTCAAGGGAATATGCTCAACATATGCTTCGTCTAAGTGCTTATCAATGGTTGTAGTGAGTTTCTTGTTATATCATAATTGTTGAAGACTTCCTATTTCAACTTAGGGTGGATGAGGATCAATTGAATTTTTATTATTTTTCTAATTGAGTGCCGAGATTGCTTCTCAAGGGAATATGCTCAGCACATGCTTCGTCTAAGTGCTTATCATTGGTTGTAGTGGGTTATAGGATTCGTTAGGTTGCACTGACTTTTAATAAATTTAAAAAGATATATTTGTGCCATGTGGCTCCCTACAAATTAATATATAAGCAAATTTTATTTAGCAAAATGGTCCATTTTACAATAAGATATGTAATGTTTTTTTCAAGTTAAATTAGATTCATGCCAAGTGGCTCCCCTCCCACCAATTTCCTAAGTATTTTGAGATCATTCCAATTCTAATAAATTCATATTCTAATTAGATCTGGAAATTAATATATAGGCAAATTTTATTTAGCAAAATGGTTTATTTTTACTTAAATGAAGTCGAACTTACAGAATTTGTATTTATGTTACAATAGTTTTGATGGAAGGTTAAGATTTTGATTTTCTAGGGTTAGGATTTGTATTTATGTGCAGATACAATCACCATGGTCTAGATATTTAGCACTATCGAGGTTCAAGATTAACTGAAGAAGGTGAGCTTTATAAAACTTCTGCTTGAAAATTTGGAGTCAAAAATGAAAAGTTCTGCCAATGGCATTGTGGTTGAAAAATTGAAGATGACAGAATGTCAGACCACCCACAAAATTTCAGTTTCCCTTAAGACATGAGTAAGAGATTGGGGCCATGTTAAAATCCTAGATAATTTTGATGATAGTATATTCCGGTCATGATAACTAAGCCACAGAAACAACTTATGCTCTGCATTTTGCCCTTTGAGGGCCACTTTTCTTGTGATGCTAGACCTATTCAAGTCAATTGCAATACTTTTCTTTAAGTTAAAGAATCTATCCTTGGATAAAATAAAATAAAATAACCCTAAAGAATTCCTTGCAAAGTCTGAATCGTTACTTTCAAGGAAACAAGGCCCAATTATACCCTTAGTTATACTCACATTTTAAGATATTTGGTATAGACCATTGGTTGATTTTGTTTATAATTAGTGTGTAGACTGGAAATGTAATAGGGCATTCTGTATAGAGCTCTCGTTGTTGTGAAAATGTATGGGACAAGGACTTCTAATTACAAACAATGACATAAATCCAAAAATAGAAAGTGAGTATGTGAATTTTTCACTGTATTTATACTAACTAGTATACTAAAGGAATAATTATATTCAAGGAAATAAGGTCATATTATACCTTGTACTAACATTTATAGAGATTTGGTATTAGACCTATTACCCACGAGTGTGTAGAATAACTTTGGAAAAGGATGAGGGATGTATAGAGCAAAGTTGTTCAGCTTTGGTAGAAAATGGGAAGACAAATTGTCAAGAGTTAGAAGCTACAAGCATTGCACCTCATATCATGGTATTTCAATGAGGGCATGGGTAGTAAAAGTGTGTATTTTAGTCTACACATAATCCTCATTCACTGCCCAAGTTGTAAAACATTGACATCTCACTTCTCTCTATGCAGAAACTCTAAGCTACCGAGTTGGTAGGTAATTTTAAGTATGCACTACAAAATTCCTGGGCATTGAACATTCATACACATTTCACATTCTAACATACAAAACCTATGACCATAACTTTCAAAACTGGTTACAATGGAAATACCAGGAAATAAGAGAAAATAGGTAATAATAGAGAAATCAGGATAACAAAACAACCCAAACAACTCATACCATCAAAGATCCAACGCTAATATAGAATCTGTAGTTGATTGAAAAATTGCTCCTTAGATGTCTTTTCATTTCTACATTCTGCATTCAGTAATTGGAATGATTAATCTAAAGCATACACAATTTCCATCATCAGCGGAGCATTGAATCATGACACGTCTTCCAAAAACACAATAATACCCTGTGCCAACTTCTTGCAGAAGAAGCTTATTCTATCTATCACTGGTAATTTGAAGTGACCTAGTTGTAATATCCCCATCCTCAAAACCCTAACCCTAACCCTAACACTAACCCTAATGGTTTAATTTTTAGAGGGTAGAGAAAAGAAAACCAGACATCACAAGAGTAAAAAACAAGTTGAATAAATTAATAAAGCAGGTATAGCAAAGTAAATACAAAATAATTTTTTATTCATTAACTGTACTCGTGCGTGGACTTCATGAGGAAGTTGTGGATCATTGGGTGGCCACCTTGGATCCTTTTCTTCGAATAGAAGCCAACTAGTTCCTCTTCCATTGAAAGAAATCTAAAGCCTGGAAGATCCATCATAATTATTCATCCAACGATCTACAGAAGATCTGGATAAAATGATTATCAAAGTAAACTAATGACCTTGACTATGGAGGGTCTGAGATTTGGCATCCTGTACTTGTTCATAATCCAGTATGTCCTCTGCCTGTAAGGGGCTTTTGCTTCATAAAACACAAGAATTTTCTTTTCACTGATGCATTAAAGCCGCTCGTTGCGAATTGCCTTGTCTAAACTCGTGGCCTTCCAGTAACTTGACTTGGTCAATCTGTTAGGCAGAGCGCTCGAATTCTTGTGGTCTCTTGGAAGGAAGAAGAACCATTACCTCTCCCCAAAATCATAAGCCAAACTTGAAAGCAGGGGAATATATAAATTACTATTCTGTGAATTTTTTATAACAATTCTAACTTGAGAAGTAGTTGAAAGAAGATAAACATACCTGGTAACTCGCAGGGATCATATCGATACAAGTCTAATGTTGGTATGATTATATCGAAACTCATTGGGTGGCTACCTTGGATCCTTTTCTTCAGATAGAAGCCAACCAGTTCCTCTTCCGTTGGATGAAATCTGAAGCCTGGAAGATCCATTAAAAATTCTCCCTACGCAGTCCCCACTGGGGATAAAAGATCATCAAACTCCTAAAGTGGGATGCCCAGAGACGTAGCCTACTTAGCAAGATTTAACGCGGCCTTCTCGGCAAGATTTAATGTGGTATGTTTGCAACATTTGAAGTAGCAGTAAAAACGGTGCAGAAAGAATATAAGAAACTAACCTAAACAACATCCAACGGTCTAGAACTTTTCAATCATCTAACATCTAATTAAATGGTTCAAACAAGTACACAGTGACAATTAAGGAAGTTGATTTCAGAGAAAAACGCCTTACAACATAATTAAATTAAAAAATATAAAATAATATTGTTAGACTACATCTATATATATATAATATATAATTAATAAAATAAATTATAACAAATATCATATTATTAAATAAAATTTAATCCACTAATCACGTCAATATTTAAATTAAAATATTATAAATTTAGCATTGATTTGAAAAGATATTTAACATTTTTTTTATAAACTTCATAATATTTTACATACATTTTCCTCGCATATAAATAAATATTTTAATAATAATAATATAATAATATACATTATTATAATATAAATAATAAAAACAATAAGAAATTATTACAAACATATCTTAAACAATCAATATATGAATATATAAATTATTATAAACAATCAATACTCAAGGTGGAATTATGACTTGCGTTGTTCTATATCATGCTTTAATTATGACTTGCGTTGTTCTATACCATGCTTTAATTATTAACTTCAATTATTCACGTTTTATCATATAGTAATACGCTTCCGGCCCGTAGATAGTGTTAGAGAAATATAAATTAAGCCCGACCTTATTATGTTAACCCAATAACTCAGTGTTTAGAGTCATGCATGCATGATTATCATATAGGATGCAGCGGTTTACTCTTTCTAATTTACTTGTCAATATGCTTTATTATCTCGTAGTCATATGTTTTAATTTATATCCAACCGTGTACTAGTTAAATGACGCGTTGAATCGAAGCACATCATTACCAAAAAAATGTGAAGATGATAATATCACGTGTTTAGCAAGGGCTGCTTTGTTAGCTATTCTCTCACCTAGATGTGAGATGGAGTTGTTTGTAGTGCGACATATTCACCTAGATGTGCAATGGAGTCGTTTCTAGTGCGACATATTCCCGTGGTTAAAAGTGGGATACATGCAATGAGAATGAGAATGTACGAAAGTGAACTATAAAGATGAGCATGAAAATTTTATTTCAGAAAGCAGGAAAGACTTTTTGAAAATCTTTAAGAAGATTTAATATTTTATTGTATTTCAGAAAGCATGAAAGATTTTTTTTAGAAGAAAAACACACCATTGTCTATTAATGAAAGCAAGGGATAGTTATAAAGCATAGTTTAGAAACCTTAATTCAGAGAATATGATATTAAGAGAAACTATACTTAATATCAAAAGATGTCTAAAGCAGCAAAAAAAAACTAAATGGATCCCAGAGTACATTAGGAGAAACTACAATCAATATCAAAAGATGCCCAAAGCAAAAAAAACTAAAAACTTGCACCACTACCAGAGAAAGAGACTGTGAAGCATTCAAAGCACAAAGAACAAAAACTTGCTCCATTGCTAGAGAAAGAGATTGTCAATATCAAATATCAGAAGCCATCCGCTTGAGAGAGCCCCAAAAAACAAAAGAGCCCAACACAGAAAATCTGAAGAGGATCTAGAAAGTAATTTGTCCCAATCGAATTAGAGTGTGTTAAGAGAGTTCCTGAAAGTGGATCAAGCCAGGAGAGGCAGAGACGTAGTTTTTTGACAAAATATCAGTCTCCTTGTTGTGTTCATTATAAATGTGCTAGAAGGAGACCTATAGGATAGAAAGAGATAAATTCTTGATCTGTTGTTGCCATGAGAGAATTTTCGGAGCCTGAAGATTGTAACGGTTGTTGGCCTAGATGATAATGACTTTAGAGTATCCATAGATGGAAATGTTATTTAGTCCAAGACTGGAAGCATTGTAAAGAGAGCCCCATAAGGCCAGTAGCTTGACCCTAGTGTTCAAGCCCATTCATCTGAACTAAGAGAATCTGAAGTGGTGATTAGATCCATAAACATAATCATTCTACAATCACAAGAGCCAAAGGAATAGGCTCCATCAAATAAACCAATAGGAAAGAAAGGCCAAAGATCCAAGGAAGAGTGGCAGGGGCGAGGAGAGGGCGGGTGAGGCACGGGTGAAAATTATTTGAAAAAGGCCAAGATTGAAGAGTCGGTTCTGCAAACAAAAGGTTGGGAGGAGTCAAAGATTAGAGCATTACAGGCTCTTCAGATACCCCACAAGAGGAAAAAGGGAAGGGTCCTAAGGGATGTGTGTAGGGAAAACCAATGTTCGAGGCAACCATGGATACGATCCCAAAAAGGGATAGCAGGGGAATCAAGGAGGAAGAACACTTCTAGCCACACCACTCTAGAGAAAGACAATGAAGGAAAATGTGTGAGGCATCATCACCAAAATCCTTGCAAAGGCAACATCGTCTCAGACCCTGAAACTCCCTTTTGGACAAATTGTCCCAAGTCAAAATTTGATTATGGGCCTCCAACCATAAGAAAAATTTGAGCTTTATAGGCACTTGCCAACACCAAGATCTGGGGAGTCATGGAAAGGTTAGCACTGAATCTGGTTGAGGGGAGATGATTTGATAGGCTTGCTTAACATTTATTTGCCCATTGAGGAAGCCTCCCTTCCAAGTAAGTTTGTCCTCCACTTGTGAAAGCGAGATCCCTGAGAGTTGTAGATTATGAATATATGCCAACCATTCTAAAGATAGATGAGTCAAGATATTTAGAGAGTGTGCATCTAGCCAAAGGGGAGTGAAGGAACCTTCTTCCAAAATTACTGCAATGTCTTTGAGGACCTGAATATTCACACCATGAAGAAAGAAAATCATAGGAAAAGAGAGGGAGTAAGGACCATCCATACTAGATAGGATATCAAGGCCAATTTTAGTAATAGCTCCATTGAAAATGTTCCAAGATAGATTAGCTAGGAACCAATGTTTTGAAAGGAGAAAATGTCTCCAAGTTTGTAAGACCATTGCTGACATTGGAACTCCATCTTGTATTCATCATGTCAAGTCCTTATTATGGAGGTATTTTGATTTGATAATCCTACCCCAGATACCTTTGCCATTTACAACCCTACTAGATTCTTCAGGAGAGGAGACAGATTTAAAAATTCTCATTTTTTTATGCCCCAACCACCGATCTCAATGAGTCTAGACAGTAGATCCATCCTGGCAAAGATGAAATTTCCTTCGAATTTCACGAGGTCCAGCCAAAAGGAATCGAAAAAAAAATCTATTGATCTTGTCAATGACTCCCTTAGCGATTTTACATATGTGCATCCAATATACCGATGTGCTCTACATAATAGATTGTATGAGGATGAGACTTCCACCCAAAGGGATCCATTTGTGAGACCAAGAGAAGAGGCATCTTTCTAGCTTGTCAACCAGCTAGGACAAGTTGTTGTCCCCATATCCCATCGGTTTCATGGCGAAGCCTAGGTATGTGAAACCCCCTTCCAAGGGGATGGAATGGACTCCAAATATCGCTGGAATTTCTAGCAATCATTCCCCTTCGTGGTACAATGATAGCAAGGCAGACCTATCTTTATTCATAAACAATCTTGATACCTAGAAAATTTTATTGAGATGTCATGTAACACCATCTATTCATTGATGTTTGTTATATAAATTTTTGGGCAGTGCGACCCCAATCATATATGTCCATAAACCAAGGGCTTCTAAGTCCCTAAAAGTGTTGCTTCATGCCCTAAAGGAACAAGGTCAGCTGATTACATTATCTCCCAGAAGTTCTCCACAAAAAACTGCTTAGAACTGGTTGAAACTGGACCATACAGACTACCCAGTGCAGAGGCTGCGATGCATGGCATCTACTACACACGGGATGTATGATGCACATTGAAAAGTCCTACAGGGTGCGATGAGCGAGAATAGACAAGTGGCAGAGACAATTTGCTAAGTGGATGATCAAGGAATCTTCTAGAAACTTCTCATATGACACTTGCCTCTCAAAATTCGCCCAAGGATGAGTAAGAGATCAATGAAATCTCCAAGTGGAACCAAGAACTATCAATGGAATGACACTAATCAAAAACCCAGAGCTGACTCACACCTATGCAAATATCTATATATGGATCCCTCATCCCAGAGATCCAGAAGATGGGGGCTGAAATCTTGTATCTTGTAAGGAAGTGTTGTTGGTTTCCTGGTGCAATATCATAGTGTTGGGTGATCTAAGATTTTCATGAGGTGAAGAAGGGCTTTCATGTTGAGAGGATGACACTGGGTCAGAACAATTGGTTGTAATCCTCTTTGCTATTCTTGATATTAATAAAACTATTCAAGTTTTCCTCCACATTCTTGTATGTTTGATGATATATGCATAGGTGTGGTCAATACATATCTAGTCCCGTATTGCTTATGATTGTAGATTTCCGTTCTTCGATAGTATCATGTTTCTTTGATTCCACAGGTGCTCTTTGAAGCTGGGTATACGAAGAAGGAGCAGCGAAGATCTATCAGAAGGGAGAGGAACCAAGCAAGGAACCAAGCGCAAGACTGAGGTTGGTGTCCTTTGTTCCCCTCTTATCTACTTCTCATAAAGGAAAGTGAAAGTAGTTTTAGTTTGTTTTTTTCTAAGATAGCTACCAGTCTTAGTGGGACTCGCAGCTCCGAGTGGACACTAGATTTCCCGATAACAAAATGGCAACTCTGTTGGGGAGAAAATAGGTTGTTTGCTTGTCTATATTTGTTTGTTTTATAAACTTACAAATGGAGCCTGAAGTCAAGCCAGCTAGCCTTTGAACTACATTTGCTATGCAAATGCAAAGTAGATCAATGCTTCTTCAATCTATCTCTAGGTTTTGTTTATAAATTGAACAATGGATTTGCAAACATTCTAACTGCCCTGGTGGTGGCTCTAGTAACCTCATTAGATCGACCCCCTATGATTTATAATTACTGAACATCACTTGCTCGGTCTAAATCCCTGAACTGAGCTGAAAACTGTGACCAAGAACCAAGTTGAAGTCTCGTCCCTGGACCATTGCACATTCTACTCTCGGGAATTTGGATGCATTGCACCTCCCGTGTGCAGTAGGTGCATTGCATCTCACTTTCCCTGTGTTACAGGTGCATTGATTAGACAAGACCTCTTCTGCTTCCATATTTTGGTTTTTTGTTCACTCTCTTCAGCTTTATTTAGGAGTTTTGCTGTCTGTGATCAGTACACCTCTATAGAAACCCCCTTCCTTTCCATCATTCCACCTCCATTGTGCAAAGAACTGTGAATGTTTTTGTGTATTTTGTGCCTTTTTCAGTTCTCTTTTACAAAGAAGTAGCGTAATCGAACTATCGTTTCTTGATTTGGAAGTGTCGCAAGTGTCATTTTCAGTCACAGAAGAGAATATTATTGTTCCGGATGGTCGATTATACTGTTACTCTTGTATTTGATTTGAATTAGTAGTTTTTCAAGTGTCAAAAACAATTTTCAATTCAAAATCGCAAAGTGTCGTCATTATCTTCCTTTCGTATTTTGAAGAAAAATTGTTAGTACTGTCACTTGGAAAAGATAATTCAAATTTGTACTTAGCATTCTTTATGTCATTCACACATTAAGAAGGGTGAAAACAAATACATGCATGTACATTTTCATTTAGACTACTTGTTCGTTTGATTTAGGACAATGCATCTAGTGTGCTCTGTGCTCTATGTTGAAAGAATCTCATTTCTCTTTCCTTAGTAGCTAGGATTTTCATTGCAAAAAGAAGATTAAATGATTGTTTATCATCTTAGCTTGCATTTTATGAATTATATATCTACATCACGTGGTGAACCTGAAAGGCAAATTTCTTAAGCAAGATCAACTGTAAAATAAATTCAATGAACATAAAAACTCTTTGGAACCTAACGCACAACATTTAGAAGTCTAGGCTAAAGACATATTCTGGCGTCGTAAAGTCTGGTAACTATCGCTTTCATTGCTGGTTGGGTGATTCCTCCTCTTTGAGATGACAAGTGCTAGTACAGACTTGTGCTCCCACGTACTGTCGAGTATATATTGGGAGACCAGAATAGGCTATATCCTTTATCCTTAAGCCGTGTCTGCTACCCTATCGATCGCAATGCACTAAACATAGCATTCAGGAAGATTGATTGCCATATCGTAAAAAGTATTCTGCAGTTTTGTGATTGGTTTGGTAATCCCTCTGTCTAGATTTCCAGAGTAGTCTCTTTCGTTCCTTTTCAGACTCCTTAAAAGAAAAGGTCCATTTAAGCACTTGTCACTTCAGGCTCATTACAAATCGAAGGCGACTAGAGTCATCTTTTGTTTCTTCTCGGCTCTTCAAAATTGAAAAAACAAGTTGTGTCAAACATCTAAAATTCATTTAATTTGGAATCATTTTCCCCTATTATTTTTAGTTGATCGAGTAATCCGCAACCGTGGAAGAAAGTCAATCAAAACCCCGTCATTCGCGGAGACTTACGAGTCAACCGTTGTTGACTCTGGAAACGAAACTATTCTGGACAAAGTGAACTTGTTTGACCAGATTGAAGTCCCCTAGTTTGATTGGAGTAAGTACTCTGACATCCTCAGAGACTCCGGTTACTCCGAACATTTCTGGTATCCCTGCCTCTACAGAAGAAATTTCGTAGCCACAAAAGGACATTACAACTGATCCTAGTGTGACGGTAAACACTTCTATTCCTGAACTGCCTCCATCTACAGCTGATTCGGAAGGTGTTACTCCCCAAACATTAGTCACTGCAGAACCTATACCTTCTTCGGTACCAGAAATATTTTACGTACCTGACAGTATTCCTCTTCCGCCTAGATTGATTGCCATAGAAGAGATTGTGGAAGATCCTCCATCTAACGCTCCATCGCAATTTGGAGCTGAGATCACCGTATATCCTTCTTCATCAGAAGTTAGTCTCCCTCCATCGGAAGTTCCTAAATAATCACTGAGGAATCTTTTTGATAGACTAAATATGTCTGAACAACCGTCGACATCTAGGACTGTGTCATCCAACACAACAGCAGCATAACTTCCTGCTGCTACTCCAACAATGTTCACCAGCGTACCATCTGTCCCAACTAGCTTTCAATCACTGGATGGAGTCCATCTAGGGGCTATTTCGACAGTATGGACTGTTCCCGTTTGTTCATCCGGAATAATATCTGGAATCTCTTATGTTGAGTCTCACCAAATTGATCCTTCGCAGTGTCAATTTGGGCAATCCGGTCCCCAAAGGCAAATCATTCCTTTGAGCACTAGGTTACCGCCGTATGGAGGGTAGTATACCCTTTCATTGTCTCCTCCGGGAGAACAACCATATGAGAGTTCACAACAGAATTCAGGTTATGCTGGAATTACATCTAGCAGTTGGGTGCCAATACTGCCTCAACAACCAAGATTTGTATACTCAATGCAACAAAGTTTACCTGTGTCAAATATCCCCACTACGTCGGCTATCGTGACGGTATCACAAGTACAATCATTTTCTGTTGTATGCCAACCTCAGGTTTCTCAGGTCGTAATACAACAACCTCTTGTCCCTGCGATGCAACCACAATCACTGACTAGTGGAATGACCCAGGTTCAAATGGGGATCATTACCCCCCATCTTGGTCAAACAGTCAGTACCGGGCAATAGCTCATGGCTTCAAAACCATGGCTGGTACAATACCAACAACCGCAATTCCAACAAGCTTACCAAGGATCTGAGCAACAAGTCTTTGCAAGTAATGGGCAGCTGTATATTCAAAACGGTCAACATCAATCATATCATAATTGTCATGCAAATCAATCTTACCAAAGTTACCAGCATCAAATGCATTATGCGGGTATGCAAAGACCAACTGCTCAGGCAATTCCATCTTATCCTGGGAATGCTTTGCCAAGCCTGAATCAACAGTTGCCTTTCGTGGTGACTTTAGAGTTACCGGATCTAAATGGACTAACGAATGATCTAATTGCTTATGCCCCTTGGTGGCCAACAATTCCTCATAAAATTCCATCATATATTCCTAAATTTAATGGAAATCCAGGTGAAGACCCGTCGAATCATGTGATGACCTTTCATCTGTGGTGTTCATCAAACACTCTCAATGATGATTCGATCAGGCTTCGCCTTTTTCAGCGAACGTTGACTGGTCCAACAGCAAAATGGTATATCGAATTGCCTAAAGCTTCGTTTAATAACTTTAGTACCCTAGCCACAACCTTTTTAACCCATTTTCAGTTACCCATAAGGTACGAAACGAGAACAAAGCTTCTTACCAATTTCAAACAAATGACGACCACTCACATATCCGATCATTTTCATGAGTGGCGACGTCGTCGTACAATGGTAAAAACATATGTTCCTGATTAGCTGTTGGCTGAATGGTTTATTAAGTCATTGTTACCTTCAATTACAAAAGATGTGGCAAAGGGAGTAGTCGTCACTAAAGAGCAAGTTATTGCTCGTGCACAATATCTAGACTTGATATATACTCAGTCTGGCACACTCTATGATAAAATCCCTGATGCTCTTAGATCGGAATTTTCCGTTCCTCCCCCTCCTAAATCAAACAAAGACTCTCATGCCGATGATGGCGTGATAGGTACGACTAGCACGAAAACCGTAAAGGCTACGTCAAAGAAGGCTCGTACAGTTTCAAGTCAAAATGTAAATGAAGAACTCCTCGCCTCAGAGGTAAATGCCGTGTCGACTGACAAAGGAAACAAACCAAAGCAACTAGGGGGCAAGAAGAAAAAGAAAAGGAAAAAGAAGAAACAGGAGGAGTCGTCTCTTAAAAAATCTTCTGCAAACCCTTCTGGGCAAAGGAAACCCCTTGCGGGGTGTCAGATATGCGATGAGGATCATCAGAAAAGAGATTGTCCACATAAAGCTGAAGTTAAGAAACTCTTTAAGAGTTCAAAAACCTCAGCGGTATTAACTGATCCGTTTCCAAACCCGGGAACTAATCTGGTTGCTAGTGACAATGCTTCCCAATCCCAAGTGCTTATGTTGTCTATTTCGAAGCAACTAAATGATGCTTTCATATTGACAAGGAATAAAGATTATGGGAATCCACAGATATCGAACAAAAAGGATAATGATCAACCTAGTAGTTCGACAACAACTTCAACCAAAGTTGTGCCACCCATCACTCCTGAACTAACGATAAAACAGCCAAAGGGAGTAGTACACAAATCGACGTTTAATCCTCGTGCCAGAGTGGCACAACATTATAATATAGTGGAGGATCTGGCCCAATCGCCATCCGCTATGTCGACACTTGAGGTATTACCAAATTTCCGCTCCCAAAAGCAGGATTTATTATCAGCAATTGGTTGGATTGACAGAATGGATTCCAATCTTGTGTCCTTTAATCACAAAGGATATGACCCTCAGTTACCAGCTCAACTAGCTTTCCTTATTCAAGTGAAAGCCCTCAACAAAACTGTACATCGAACAATTATTGATGTGGGGGCATCTACATGTATTATGTCAATGAGTTGCTAGAAACATTTAGGATCTCCACCCTTGTCGAGATCGTCGACGACATTAAAAGCACTTGATGGAAGAACATACACCCCATATGGGATATTGAGTAACTTGCAAGTCGAACTAGGGGGAAAAACAATAGAAATTGATGTTGAATTTATCGACGGAAACCTCGATTACAAGATCCTACTGGGAAGGCCCTGGATATTCGCTATGGCTGCAGTTGTGTCAACATACTTTAGAAATATTGCATTTCCTTTCCAAGGAGGAATTACAATCATTGACCAACAAACGTTTCTCCCCAACAGTTCACAAGTTACGGGAAGCATTCCAATGATCCACGGAAGCTCTCAGTCACTTCAAAATATCAGAGTAGGCCTACTAAAATACCGTACATTGATGGGTACTTTTTCCCTACCACCTCCAAACAATCTGGTGGAAGTAGCCACGGTGGGGAGCTGAAACATGATATCTTCTAGATTCAGAAGATTCTTGAACATTTTGTCAGCATGGATCATCACCCTAATAGAAATATTGTAGCAATCAATTTTCTTGGCTTGGGGGGCAAACTCAAATCAACACTCATCGAGCGTTTGGATAGATAGGTCTAAGGAATATGGTACCCCTTCAGATCCTTGGTCACATGTACATTCTGCAGACCAAGGAATTGTTCAGTCAATGATGATTGACGGGGCACTGTGGGAAGATTACCACCATTGTTCCCATCTTCCGGATTACCACGAAGATTATTCCAGCGACCTTAATCATCCTTCAGTTTTTTATTTTCTATCAAATATTGTAAATATGGAGGATTCCGAGGAAAATTCTTATCTCGTCTCAACCTCGCTAAAAAATGAAACAAGGAGTAACGAGGATGGCTCTTTTACTGTGTCAACCTCATTAAAAAATGAACCAACTCCCTTTCCAAATTGAGTCTTTGATTACAATCTCGTAAAATCCAAGTCGAGTCTTTCAAAGATATCGAAGGTAAACCTTCATTCCCACCACAGTGTTGAATGCAATGAAGCTTGGGCGGCATGCACCTCAATTTGCATTATTATACTGGGGGCATGAAAACTTGTCATGAGCAGTGTTACCGCAGGGTTCAAGCTCATTAAAAAAAAACTTGCCACGAGCAATTTTTATGCAAAGTTCAATCTCGTTAAAAATTAAACCTAAGCGATGAGCAAATGTTTCCCCCAGAGCTTAAGCTCATTAAAAAATGAACCAATCTCCAATAAATAACCATTGTGAATGCATTATCATCAGCTTCTAAGCCTTGGTCATGTTCTCATCATCACCTCCACTCTATTTTAGCCGATCATATGCCTCCATTTGATTGTTTACCCTTTTTGAGGAACATATGCGATGAGTGATTCTGTTAGCCATCCTTATGACACTGTCGTGATTGGAAAATTCCAAACCTTACCTGGAATCAGCTGCTACTCGAAATTATCACTCGTTCCTCAAAAAATGAGTCTCCTTTAAGCTATTTTCATCTGACTTGTAAAATATGAAAATATTGCCAAGCGATTGGCCTCTCCAGCTCATTAAAGCTACCAAAAGTGCTATCCCTCCTCTAGATTTTAATCTTGTTGGACCTGAGGGATTATTACACAAAAAGATCAAGCGCTTGTCTTGTTCAGCTCATTAAAACTATCGAAAATTCATCCCTTTCGTATTATTTTATAAATTTTCGGACTTAAGGGATTATATGACAAAAAAGGATTATTAGAGTTTCCTTTCCATTCCTTTTCAGACTCTCTAAAATTGAAAAAGGACCGAGTTATCATTGTCATTAAACTCATTAAAATCAATAGCGACAAACTTGTCCAAATGGACGAGAACCAGTTTCACTGTTGCTAGGCTCGTTAAAACATAGCGACGGGTTCGCCCGAAGGGAGAATTATAGAACAAGAATATGTTATCATCCTCAAGATTTATAAAAATAAAGAGGTACTGGTTAGCAATGACTGGGGAAAATTGGGAAGAAAACTTGAAGAAACTTTATTGCTAGCAAGTCGCTCTTGAACATGACACTTTCACTCCATGTCCGAGTCGGGTTGGGTTATTCCGTTCACCAGTCATATCACCATTGGTCCATTGTACCATCCATCTTTGGGGTTAATGCTACCAATCCATTTCAGTGTCGCTGATATGTTCAAGAGAAGTCTCTCAAAGAATTCACCTGTGTCTCATCTGCTGCAATACATTCACGCTCCATTCTTTCATGACCACCACCCTGAACCTTGTATCATCAGATCGTTTTGACCTCCACAAAATCATTTGCTCCATTCTGTGTCATAGATGTGGGATTCATTAAGGCCCTCCTATGACGGGTCGCTTCTTGTCGACATCAGTTCATTATCCAAGAAGTCGACCTAGGAAAAACCCTTTCAGTACTTTGAAGCTTGCATGCCTCAATGGCAAGTTTCTCACTTCTGGCGACATGTTTACATCAATGGCCTTCGACTGAATGATTTTACGTGGTGTTTGACGCCAAGTCCCTTTTTCACACCACGTGAATTGTACTTTCATACCTTGAGGGTCATCATAATTATCGGTGATTCCTCTCACGCCTGTTAACAGCTTACATCATTGGCTAGTAATCAGGCGATGTCTTTCCATGTTCGACTCCAGAACATCTTTCACATGGATCGACTTGTACTCCGAGTGAAGATTGAACTAGTTTGAAGACTCCGGATCTAGTTTCATCCATCCAAGCTGCGATATATTAAGGAATATAAAGACATCAAATGTACATCATTGCTGAACAGATGATCATCTGAATCAAAGGATGATGACTCCGTCCGAATCATCAGTCTGCTACACAGACGGTTGTCTGTCCTATGTACATGAAAATAAATTTATAACGCTGAGCATGGGAATGCCCGCCTCAGCTAGATCATGAAAAATACTATGAAGATTATGTATTGTATTATATCTTATTATAGGTCATCTTCCAACTCGAAAAGACTTCGGATCCTCATGATAAAGCATTTCACCCGACATCAAAAGATTAATGACCGCATGCTTTAGGGGGCAACTATTATAGAAATTTTTGGGCATTGTGATCCCAATCATATATGTCCATAAACCAAGGGCTTCTAAGTCCCTAAAGTGTTTCTTCATGCCCTAAAGGAACAAGGTCAAATGATTACATCATCTCCCAGAAGTTCTCCACAAAAAACTGCTCAGAACTGGTCAAAATTGGACCATACACACTGCGCAATGCAGAGGTTGCGATGCATCGCACCTACTACACACGGGAGGTGCGATGCATACTGAAAATTCCTTCTACAGGGTGTGATGAGTGATAATAGACAAGTGGCAGAGACAATTTTCTAAGTGGATGATCAAGGAATCTTCTAGAAACTTCTCATATTACACCTACCTCTCAAAATTCGCCCAGGGATGAGTAAGAGATCAATGAAATCTCCAAGTGGAGCCAAGAACTATCAGATGAATGACACTAATCAAAAACCCAGAGCTGACTCACACCTCTGCAAATATCTATATATGGATCCCTCATCCCAGAGATCCAGAGGTTGGGGGTTGGAAATCTTGTATCTTGTAAGGAAGTGTTGTTGGTTTCCTATTGCAATATCATAGTGTTGGGCGATCTAAGCTTTTCATGAGGTGAAGAAGGGTTTCATGCTGAGAGGATGATGCTGGGCCAGAACAATTGGTTGTAATCCTCTTTGCTATTCTTGATATTAATAAAACTATTCAAATTGTCCTCCACATTCTTGTATGTTTGATGATATATGCATTTGTGTGGTCAATACATATCTGGTCATGTATTGCTTATGATTGTAGATATCTACTTTGATTCCACAGGTGCTCTTTGAAGCTGTGTAGTCAAAGAAGGAGCGACGAAGATCTGTCAAAAGGGAGAGGAACCAAGCAAGGAACCAAGCGCAAGACTGAGGTTTGTGTCCTTTGTTCCCATCTTATCTAATTCTCATAAAGGAAAGCAAAAGTAGTTTTAGTTTGTTTGTTTCTAAGACAGCTACTAGTCTTAGTGGGACTAGCAGCTCCGAGTGGACACTAGATTTCCTGATAACAATGTTTGATTTTCCTATGCCCAAGAAGTCGTCTACAAACATCAAATGAGAAATTTTAATGTTTATGGAGATGCAACATCTAGAGAATCTGCCATCTGTCCTAGCTACAAGAATGCTTTTTCTTAGCCCATCAAAGACCAAAAGGAAGAGTAGAGGGGATATGGAACAACCTTGGCGAAGTCCTCTTGATGCAACAAAAAAACATGTGGGACGACCATTTATAAAAATTGCAAAATTGACCAAAGTGATAGAGGCCTTAATCCAATTTGACATGATTGATCCAAATCCAATTTTTGCTAGAATCATCCATAATTATTCCCAATCAACACAATCGAAAGCTTTGGACATGTCAATCTTCATCGAGAAAGCATCAACGTCTCATGTTTTGATGGAATCGATGCACTCTTGTGCAATGCCCATTGCATTGTGGACATGTCACTTCTCAAGGAAGCCAAATTGTTCCGAAGAAATGAAATTAGATAGAAGAGGTTCAATTCGGATGGCTATTGTCTTGGAAATGATTTTATATATTGTGTTGCAGAGATAAATTGATCGAAAATTCGAAAATTATTCCAACACTCCATATTTTGGAATTAGGGCAATAAAAGCTGCATTCACCGTCCCATATACCCTGCCAAGTCTTCCAGAATCCTCCACTAAGTCAGTGATTTCATCGACAAATATCTCTTGAAAGTGTATGAATAGTTATATGGTCCATCCCTCTGGGCCAGTGATATTCCCCCTAGCCATCTATTTAACAATTTGGAGGATTTCATCTTTGCTTACAGGGCGTTCCAAAAGAGAGAATATCTCTGGATCTATCAAATGTGGAAAAAGAGAAACGAATGAAATATGGTTCAGAGAGGGAGAATTATCTTTGGCTTACAAGGAGGATTGGAAATATCTAAAAGCGTCTCTTTGGATTTCATTTTTTTTGTATAATGTTTCCCCTAAGCTATTTTTTATTTCCAAGATTGTGTTTTTTTGTCAACTCTTGGAAGTTTGCTTGTGAAAAAACTTGGTATTTTTGTCCCCTTCATCGACCCACATTTTTCGGCTCTTATGTTTCCATTCCTCTTCTTGGCGCAAGACGATATGTCTTTTTTCTTTGTCCAAGTTTGCTAATTTCAGTTTGGAAGTATGAAAGAAATAATCATAGGATTGGAGATCTTCCAGATATTTGATTTATGCATCTATCAGAATAACTTTTCTGATCTTGGTGAATTTTTGTTGTCAGGCCCAACATCGAACCACATGCTTAATATTTTTCAGGTTGCTGCAAAGGTTTTCCATGGCCAAGTTACCTACACTCTGATTATGTTTAATCCAGAAGTCCCTCACCAAGTTAATAAATTCCAGTTCTTTCAACCAAAATTGATTGAACTTAAAGGGAGCGGTCTTCCCTTTTGTTAAATCAGACCAGACAAGGAAGATTGGGAAATGATTTGAAATTTGTGAGGGAAGAATCCATGATTTTCGATCAGAGAGGTGATTAGCAAGACCATTCTTCCCCATGAAGTGATCAAGTCTTTTTGATATGCCTTATGAAATCCATCATCCATTTCTCCATGTTGGTCCACTTGTGTCTATCTTAATGTGTGAGAAGGAATTCTGGGAGAAGAAATCCTTGAAATGTGTTGCAAGTTTTTCTGGTCTACTCTTGACTTCCCAAACCTCTAAATCCTCTGTCTTGAGGTTAAAATATCCCGCTAAGATCATGGATTCCAAGTCCATAATGTCATTGTTTTCAATTTATGTCCATATCTCACTCATGTTTTGGAAAGGTGCATAGACATTGATAATCCAGAGTTTGCAAGTGATCCCAATTCTAAAACCAGAGAGAATAATACCTATCATAGATTTGTAGGCCTTGAATCTAAAAATTTCAGGGTTCCACTGAGCAACAGAGCCTCCATACATGACAGAGACACTAGTGGCACAAACATGCTAATTAGGGAGAATTTGAAGTAGAAAATCCTAGTTCTTTTCCTTACTGACCATTGTCTCCGGTAAAAGGATAATATTTGGATTGTGAAGAAGCATAATGCTTTTGAGGATTGTTGTTTTTTGGACTGAACCCAAGCCTCGAATAGTCAGGGAAAATATAAACATTCTAGAGATGATTGAATGGGAGTCATTTCTCTAACGTCTCGAGGCTCAGAAATATTGACATCAAGATTTCCAACCTTGATGACTGTGGAATCCTTGATTGGTGTTTCTTTTTCCACCTGTGGGTCTTTGAATTGCTCCCGAAGGTTAGATGGAGCCATGGTAGAGTTTGAATTTTTTATATTTGGTCCCTTTTTTTCCCTTGGTGGTGACATTTTCCCTCAATTTGCAAGATTTTAATCATAGAAAAAATATTTCTTGATTGATAGTGGCTCCATTTCGCTCTGAGAGACCTGAGCTAAAGCTTCTAGCTCATATTCTTTAGAGAATGGAGAAAAAGAATGGCCAGATAGGGTGCCAAATTTGATTGGAGAGTTGTCGTATTGGATGGGTGCTTCCTCTTCTAGGGATCTAATGACTTTGAAGTTTTGAAGGGCTCTTATGTGAGTCTATCCTTGATGACATTGGGTGTTGAAGACCAAAATTGTTCCTTTTTTACACCTTCCTTAAACTCCATTCACTCGATTCCCTTCCTTTTTTACCATAAAAATCTCAATAAGGTGTCAGCTTGCATGGTTATTGGAAAAATGATGTACTTAATCATCATTTATTCATAGTTTCATTGTTTCCTTATTATTTGATTTAATATTTGCATAAGCTACTGAATTGCATCAATTCTGAAACTAATGATTGATTTTGCTTCTTACTTGAACAATCTGTAGGTTTTGAAAAACTAGTTGAGGAACGAAATGTATGGACAGGTAGCAGACAAATGGCATAACGACATTCACCTATCTCCATGATTCAAAAGTATGGTAAGGATATTGTATGAGAAGGTCAATGTGGAAATCAGCCCAATGGAAAAGGAGCCAAAGACGAATAAGACAAGTGAGGATATCAATGATAAGGAAGAAGCTGATATTTTTCCTCTTGATTTGATTCTCCAAGAAAATCATGAAGAATCACTATTTCATGATATATTATGTTATTTTTAGAGTTTCTGTTGAGTAGAATAGGCTTAGAAATCTCCAAACAATTTAATGAAGGAGGTTATAAATCTCGCCTCTCGGCACAACATTGACACACAGACTGGTTATTTTGTTTGAAATACTCTTTGCAATTCTTAAAAGTGAGCTTGTTATTCCACTGTGTTGTGTGTTTAAATGCATTTTTAATATTATTTTTATCATTGCATACATAAAACTCACTGGAGGTCCCCCTAGGAGTTGTAAGGTTTCATTTCATTTCTAGTTAATATTTCATTTTGTTATTTTAGTTCTGTAACATTAGATTATCATAACTAATCTTTTAGGTTTTATTTTCAGTGAATGTTTGTGACAGTGAGAACAAAGTTTGTTCAAGATTTCTTTTATAGATCTAATAATTTCGTTGTGTGAAATATGAAGAAATAAACCAAAAGGGATTTATTATGCACATGTAAATTTTTATCAATTAGAAGTATAAATTCTTTTAAGGCAATATTAGTGTGATTTAGATTTGCTAGTGTGATATTTGTTTCTTCACTTAATTTTTATTTTCATTTATGTTAGTGAGAAGTAGATCTAGCTTTGCTGGTGTGATATTTATTTTTGTAATTTTAGATTAGCTTTCTTTTCTGCTAGCATAAAGAGAATGAGATCTATTTTGTCAAAAATTTAAGGATTAAGATTGAAAGAAGAGAGGCTGGCCAACAATTTCTGAAAAATGAATTAGATCTGTTTTCTCGAAAAATTTTATTTGATTTTTCTATTTACTTCTACACTTTAATTTAGCTTTATTTATGTCACTGTGTTATTTTCCTTTCTTGCAAGAGTGACAATTTATTAGACAAAAAATGTGCGTGAAAACGTCCTAATTCAATTTGAAAATTTACTCACACAATAAAGTATCCTAGCACAACTGGTGCACATACACTTCATTAGTTTACAAGCCTTGGTCGATAATTTATGCAGTAATTTAAGCTCAATTAAATTACCAAACAGTTTGGCATTCTTGTCAAGGAAGTGTATATAGTATTTATTTCTAGGAATCTTTTCATTAAAAATATATGATAAAAACATATTTATACATAGGGAAAGAGGTTATAGGGATAGGTTTATGGGTAGAGGTAGGAGCTACATTCCAACATCACCACTCACCCCACCACAACCTCGTAGTGCCACTCCATCCACCGAAACTCATATTCCATCATTTGTAGGTAGAATTAGACTTCCTGAGGTACAGAGATCCGAAATCCAACCAAAATATTCAACAACTTCCTCTACTAAATTCATAGTAGACATGTTGGGTTGTGTTATATTCTTTCCAGGACTAGTTTACGTAGTTAACCGGGGGGTTAGAGTGGGGACGGAGCCCCCCCTTCATTGCGCCTATTGCGCAATGGGGGGGGTCATAGGGGGGCAGCAACCCCCCCTGTATGGGGGGTTTGAGGGGGGTGGTTAGTCCCCCTCTATAGGGTCTGAGGCAGTGCCGTAGGGAAAATTTTTGGGACCCTATATTAGGTTGGGCGGACCTACCTATGGTTTTGTGCATGGCTTTTGCACATGGTTTTGGACACGAGGGTTTTCAGTCCATGGTATTGGATGCTTCAGCATGTATAAATATGTATTGTAACATTTAAAGGAACATAATGAAAAATCAAGCTGGTAGTCCCGATTTTGGGATCTAGGGGAAAATCTCTGTGTATATGTGTTTTATGTGTTATTTTCTCCCATTGTTTATTTTCTATGTTTTAGAATTCATATACAGGTACTTTCTATACGAGGTTAAAACCTACATTTGGTATCAAAGTTGTTTTGGCTTCAAGGGGACGCCTTTGTTGCTGAGGGGTTTCACTCGAGCTTATGGTAGACCCTATTCAGTGGGAGATATGCGTGATCGATTTTGGTGGTGAAAGAAGATGGCGAGTAGTGTAAAGATAGATATCGAGAAATTTAATGGTCAAAGTTTTGAGTTGTGGAAACTCAAGATGAAGGATCTGTTGGTGGATAAATATTACTGGATCGCAGTAGATCCGGGTACAAAACCAACGAGAGTGTCCAATGAAGAATGGAAGAAGTTGGATCAGAAGGCTAAGAGCACAATATGATTGTGTGTCTCAGATTCAGTATTGCTGAAGGTGTTAGGGGAAGCTACGGCGGAGGCTTTGTGGGACAAGTTAGGGACTTTGTACCAATCTAAGTCTCTAGTGAATAAACTGCTCCTACGGAAAAAGTTGCATAACCTGAGGATGAAAGATGGAGACTCGGTTATAGAGCATCTAAACTGTGGTAAGTCAGTTATTATCTATTGATATTAAAATTTCAGATGAAGATAAGTGCATCAGTTTGTTGTGTTCTCTACCAGATTCGTGGGATAGTTTGGTTATTGCAATAGGTAGCAATGCAATTGCCTTGTAGTTTGATGAAATAGTCTCATCCTTGCTGACGGAGGAGATGAGACAGAAAAATATGGAGAGCTAGAATGGTGATGCCTTGTTTGTACGAGGATGGTCCCAAAACAGAAACAAAAATAAGTCATCGAGTGGGAGATCTAAATCTCCAGGAAAAATTGTAAAGGTGGTGTGCTGGAAATGTAGAAAGGAAGGGAACTACAAAAGGGATTGTAAATCTAAAGCTCCCGACAAATGAAAGGGATCTGATGATGCTCCTTCTGCAGAGGGGAAAACCACCTCAGATGAAGGTGGGGATGTGTACTTGGCTTCTTCAAGTACACATGTAGATCATGAGGCATGGTTGATTGACTCAGGTATATCCTTTCACTTCACTCCCCATAGAGAGTGATTCTACGAGTATGAGAAATACGATGGTGGTGTTGCCTTCTTAGGGGATGATAGGAAGGCTAGAATATTTGGTCACGGAAAAGTAAAGTTGAAGTTGCAAGGTGGAAGGGTTAGAACACTTTTGGGTGTTCTGCATATTCCTGGATTGGCCAGAAATCTGATTTCTGTAAGCAAGATGGATGTTGCAGGTGTAAAAACAATGTTTGAGAAATATACCTGCAAGATGGTTCAGAGAGCATTGGTATTGATGCGGGGAGTTTGGATTGGAACTCTGTACAAGCTGCAAGGTAGCACTATTATTGGTGGGTGCAACAATTATGTGGTTCCTGAAAGTAGAGCAGAAAATCTAGTGGTCTCTAGAGAAAAGACCATGCTATGGCATCAAAGGCTTGGACATATTAGAGAGAAGGGCCTTCGAATACTTCATGGTAAAGGTGTGGTAGAAGTTATGAGTAATATCTCTTTGGATTTTGATTTCTATGAAAATTGTGCATATGGGAAGTAGAATCGGGTGAGTTTCCCCTCTGGTGGTAAGAGGGCGAAACATATATTAGAGCTTATGCATAGTGATGTGTTTGGACTTGTGAAGGTTCCATCACTGGGTAAGTCTGTGAACTATGTATCATTTATAGATAACTTATCAAGGAATACATGGATATATTTCCTTAAGAAGAAATATGAAGTCTTTGACATGTTTAAAGAATTTAAGGCTTTGGTGGAAAACCAGATAGAGAAGAAGATAAAGGTGTTGAGGTTAAATAATGGTGGAGAGTTTTGCAACAAGGAATTTGAAGAATTTTGTAAGAAGTTTGGTATAACATGATAGAAGACTACTCCATACACACCTAGGCAAAATGGAGTTGCAGAAAGAATGAACAAGATGTTGATGGAAAGGGTAAGAAGCATGCTCAGTGGTGCCAGGTTAGGACAAGAATTATGGGTAGAGGCGGTGGAGACAACATGTTACCTGGTCAACAGATCACCTTCATCAGTGTTGGAGGATAAGACTCTACAAGAGGTATGGACTAGTAAGAAACCCTCTCTTTCACATTTGAGGGAATTTGGATGTGATGAATATGTACATGTTCTGAAGGAGAAAAGAACCAAGTTGGATAGTAAATCTAAAAAGTGCATCTTTATTCGGTATAAGGATGGTTTAAAGAGTTATAAGCTTTGGAACCCAGCAACAAGGAAGGTTGTGTACGACCGAGATGTGTTGTTCAAAGAGGTGAAAGATGTTATTAAACATGAAATTCAACCAAAGCAACCTGAGAGGATAGAGTTTGAGCTTAAGAAGGAAGAATCCGAAGATGAAGAGACACAAACTCTGAGTGTGAGAAGATCAATTCGAGAAAGAAGGCAGCCAAAAAGATATAGTCCATCTGCTTTTTGTTCAAATTTTGTTTTATCTGTTACTAACGATGATCCCAAAACTGTGAAGGAAGCGGTAGATTTAGAGGATGGCAAACTCTGGAAAGAGGCATTGGTTGATGAAATGGCATCTTTGCACAAAAATGAGGCTTGGGATCTGGTGGAGTTACCGGCTAGAAGGAAACCCATTGGAAGCAAATGGGTGTTCAAGAAGAAGACATATGTAGAAGGAAAGGTGGAGAATACAAAGCTTGTTGGTAGCAAAAGGTTATTCCTAGGTGGCAGGAATTGATTTATTTGATATTTTTTCTTTTGTTGCCAAGGTAGCTTCTATTAGATTACTTTTATCTATTTTTGATGTTTTTGATTTTGAGGTAGAATAGATGGAAGTGAATACAACATTTCTTCATGGGGATCTGGAAAAGGAGATCTACATGAAGCAACCTGAAGGCTTTGCAGTGAAGGGTAAGAAAGAACTAGTATGCAAGTTAAAAAATTCTCTCTATGGGTTAAAACAGTCACCAAGGATGTGGTATCAGAAATTTGATACATTTATACAGGGACTTCGCTTCACCAGAAGAAAAGCATATCACTATGTGTATTTTAAATTAATTGGTGACTGTGTTATTTATCTGGTCTTGTATGTGGATGATATGTTGCTGGTTGGAAATGACAAAGAAATTATCTAGGATTTGAAGACCTAATTATCCTCTAAATTCGACATGAAAGATCTTGGTGATGCAAACTATATTTTGGGCATGGAAATTAAAAGAGATTGAGCAAAGAGGAAGCTCTAGTTAAACCAAAGGAAGTATGTCGAGACAATACTGCAGAGGTTTAATATGCACATAGTAAACTGATGAAGGTTCCTATTACTGTAGGTGTAAATTTATGTGTTAAACATTGTTGCAAGACACAAGAAGAGGAAGAGGACATGTCCCGTGTTCCATATGCTATTGAAGTCGATAGCCTGATGTATGTAATGGTATGTCCTGGACCAGACATTGCACATGCAGTGGGAGTATTGAGCAGGTTTATGTCAAAGCCAGGGAAGGAGCACTGGATAGTAGTGAAGCAGGTTTTGAGGTATTTGTGTGGCACTAGTGATTATGGTTTGTGCTACCAAGGAAGACCAAGATTGGACAGAGTGTTGGATATTCATGGTTTTGTTGATGCAGACTGGGTTGAATATCTGGATCAGAGAAGATCTGCAAGTGGGTATGTGTTTAACCTATTTGGAGGTGCAATCAGTTGGATGAGTAAGAAACAATATGTAGTGGCACTATCAACTACAAAGGCAGAATACATGGCAGCCACTCATGCAAGCAAAGAAGCACTTTGGTTGCAGAGATTGTGTTCAAGTATGGGGTTAGTACAGGGTGCTATAAGGATAGACTATGATAGCCAAAGTGCAATTTTTCTTGGCAAAGAACCCTGCTTATATTCATTCAAAGACAAAGCACATTGATGTTCAATATCACTTGGTGAGGGATATGATAGAAGTCAAAAAGGAGTTGATGGTAAAGGTGGACACTTTGAAGAATACTGCATATGCATTAACAAAATCTGTGAACTCTGAGAAGTTCCCTTGATGTAGAGAAATAATGGGAATTTCAGGGCCGGATAAATGACTAATCTCTCTAGTGGCCTCCTGTGGAAAGAAAACAACGAGTGGGAGAATGTTAGGTTGTGTTATATTGTTTCCACGACTAGCCTATGTAGTGAACCAAGGGTTAGAGGGGGGACAGAGCCCCCCCTTCATTGCACTGACTATGAAACGTAGGTCACAGGGGGCTGGAAGCCCCCTCTATACGTGGGGTTTGAAGGGGGTGGTTAGCCCCCCTCTATGGGGTCTGAGGCAGTGCCCTGGGGAAATTTTTTTGGGTCCCTATATTAGGTTGGGTGGACCTACCTATGGTTTTGTGCATGGTTTTTGCACATGGTTTTGGACGTGATGGTTTTCAGTCCATGGTATTGGATGCTTCGACATGTATGAATATGTATTATGACATTGAAAAGAACATAATGAAAAATCAAGCTGGTAGTCCCGGTTTTGGGATCCAGGGGAAAAGCTTTGTGTATATGTGTTTTATGTGTTCTGCTGTCACATTGTTTATTTTCTGCGATTTAGAATTCATATGCATGTAATTTATGTATGGGGTTAAAACCTACAAGAAAAACCTACATCCCAAACATAAGGAGTAATATTTCTATCTTCAACTAGAGAACCAATTCTAGGATAAAAATTGGAAGTCCCTAGTGAAGAAGAAGAAGAAACTTATTTTATTCATTTGATAGAAGAACCAGAAGAGGAGCTAGAAAATCCAAATGAATAACCCTATATTAGCTTTGAGGAATCTACAATAGTAGGGTAGGATAAGGAGTAGTACATAATGTGAATGGTGAATTTAGGATTGGAGGTGGAAGAGGTAATGGCGGGAGAGGTAGAGGGGGAAATAGAGGAGGAGGTGGAGGAAGAGGTGGTAGAGGAGATCCAGAACCTTTTGGGTTTCCCATCTTAGATGAAGATACCACAATTACAATGAAGAATATCTCACCCTCCATCCTCCCTAATTTCCATGGAGTAAGACATGAGAATATTGAAAAATTTATTTTTGAGTTTGAAGTCTTGTGTAGATATTTTGACTACTTGCTTGATTCTCAAAAATTGAAATTGTTTCCAACCGCTCTTAAAGACGGAGCACTTAAATGGTTTATGGGATTAGGAACACATACCATAAGAACATGGGAAGAAATAAAAAATGTGTTCTTAGATAAATAAAAATATTATTGTATGCCTCATAACCTTAAAGATGAAGTCTTTAAAATGATGCAAAAATAGGATGAAAATCTTGAAGATTTCATTGAAAGATTTTCTTATAATGTTAAAAGGGATAAAATGTATAATCTAGATGAAGAAACTTAGAAAGCTCTTTGCTAAAAGCCATTAGAGATGAGTGGATATATATTCTCAATTTAATGGGAAAAGGAGATGTCTCTCAGTTATCATTTAGAGAGATTTTTGAATTGTGTACACACATTTCAAGACGAATGGCTAGAATCGGGAAAAATCCATGAGACCCTGTTATGTCTAGGATTAATAAATTTGCAACTAGGACAATAAGTAGAGCATAAATAGGAAATTTTCTTCAAAAATTCAAAACAATTAGCTTACAGAGTATTAGTGAACAAATAAATACCCTTAAGATTCAAAATAAGCAAAAAGCTAAAAATGTTGCATTATCAATTTTTTGTCCTTAATGCAAAGATAAATATGCTCTAAGATAATTTCCTCTTGATAGTGTAGAAATATGTGTTATCTGTGCAAAAATTCATATCTCAAAGGAATTCCATTCAATTCCCGGACTTAAATAACTTTTGGAAAATGAAGTTGAAGCAAGCCAAGCTGAGTCACTCGGTTTTATTAGTAAAAGACCATGGCCACCACAACAACCAAATATGATACAAGGTCCTAATCCTCAATACCAATCATTTGCACAACCTCAGAACAATTAGAATAATCTAATTCCTTGGAAAAATTGGCCACCTCAGAATCCATTATGGACACAAGGTTGGAAGTATCCTCTTAGGAATCCTCAATATAATCAGTTTTAGTAGCCATTTATTCCATATAAACCTCCATATTATCCTCGTTAATCAAACACTTTTCGAAAATCTCAAATCAAATCTCAGCCTTCTAATCAATCACTTCAATTACCATCCACATCATACCCCAAAAAAACCAATCAACTACCTTCTTAGCCACTTCCAAATCTGAATAATAAAATTTCACAACTTGTTTACAATATAGAAGGTTAGAGTTTCCAAGCTTGCATGATAACTCCATTAGATATAAACAATGTTAAACTTAGATCTAGTAGAGTTTTGGAAAATAAGTTACCATATGTTGTTATTCAGGAATTTGGAGAGGAAGAATCTCTTGAAAAAGAAACATCTCTTAATCAAGAAGAAATTACTTAGAAAGAGAGCACCCGTATGCATGATACCTCAATAAACTCAACTCCCATTGCAAAACAACCTTTTCTTTCTGTTCAAAATCTACCCTTTCTTGAAAGGCTAAAAATTGACAAGGCAATAGAAGAACAAATTGTGTTGCCTGAATATGATATGTGAGATGAATTAAAGAATGTTTGCATGAAAATTCCTTTGTTACAAGCTCTAAGGGAAATACAAATATTTTTGAAGACAATAAGGGAGTTAAGAATTAAAAAAATAGGAAGAAAAATAAAAGAAGTTAAAAATTTTCAGCTAGTTGGAAAAATTGCAAATATTATGATGGGAAAAACCAACAGTGCAAAAATATCTAGATCCGGGTAGTCCCATTGTAAAAACACACATAAATGGTGTCAAGATTCCAAACACATTGATTTATTTAGGAGAAAATATCAATATCATGGGTAAACAAACTATGGATCAATTAAAACTTTATAATCTTTAATACACCCCAACATTAATACAATTAACAGATAGATTTGTTATCAAACCAGAAGGTGTATTAGAAGATATATTTGTCTCCTTAGATTATTGGGAATATCCTGTTGATTTTATGATTTTAAAATCCCAAGAATAATTTAGGAGGACATCCATTGATTCTAGGCAGACCATGGTTAGCCACAGTTGATGGTTTTATAAGTTATAGATCTAGTGATATGTTTATGTCTGATGAAAGCTCTACTAAGAAATTCACACTATATCCTCCTGCGACAACAACAATACAAGTAGAAAGTGAAGTTTGGATAAACGATGATAATGAATATTTTGATATAAAACCCATATTTGCTACTCTGCAAATAGATGAAGAAGATCAAATTTTAAATTTAATGAATAATAATGATTCTTCCCCATATTGTGAACAAGACCAAAATTTTCAAGAACAATACAATGTTGAATATTTATCATCTCATCAAATGGATTTGCATTCTATGGAAAAATTTTGCAATTATTTAATAGAAATCTTTCGAGGGAAAAGTTTGAAAATTAGTGATAATTTGGTGGAATCCCAAAAGAAAGAATTGATAAAGATGTTACAAGAACATTCCTCTTCTTATGCATGGGAATATAGTGATATGAAAGGAATTGATCCTAATACTTGTATGCATCATATCTATATTGAAGAAAATGTCATACCAATTCGACAACCCCAAAGGAGGATGAATGAAAATTTAAGGGAAATTGTTAAAGAGGAGTTACAAAAAATGTTGAATGTGAATTTCATTTACCCAATATGATAGTAAATGGGTCTCACCATTAGTGGCTGTTCCAAAGAAAAAAGGAGAGTATGCATTGATTATAGAGAATTGAATAAAGCTACCGTGAAAGATCATTTTCCGCTACCCTTTATAGATCAAACCCTTGACGCATTGGCAGGGAAAAATAATTTTTCATTCTTGGATGGTTTTATTGGATAAAACCAAATCCAAATAGTATCAAGACAAAACAACTTTTACCTGTCCATGGGGAACCTATGCTTACTGGGTACTTCCTTTTAGATTATGTAAATGCACCTGCAACATTCCAAAGGGAAGTTCTAGGCATTTTTTCTGATCTAATTCATGATTCCGTGGAAGTTTACATGGATGATTTCACTATCTATGGTAATTATTTTAAGGAATATCTTGAAAATTTAGTAAAAATTCTCGTTAAATGTAAAGAAACAAATCTTTGATTAAGAAATGAAAATTATTTTATGATGTTCGTTGAGGGAATTGTTTTAGGCCACCACATTTCAGGATATGGAATTAAAGTGGATGCATCTAAATATAAGTTATTTCCAAATTATCAGTTCCTTCTTGTCAAAGATATGTTATATTTTTTCTTGGTTTTACTAGTTATTACAGAAGATTCATAAAAACCTTCACAAAGATAGCCTCTCCACTTTTCAAATTACTTACAAAAGATTGTGAATTCATTTGGAATTCTGATTGCCAAAAAGCTTTTGAAACATTGAAAGAAAAGGATTTTGAGGCACCCACCTTGACAAGACCAAATTGGAGTATTCCTTTTCATATTTCGACCGATTCTTTAGATACAACTTTATGAGTTATATTGGGATAGAAATATTTGACTCCTTATGCCATTTATTACACTAGTAAAAATTTGACTCTTGCAAAGTTGATTATATCATAACAGAAAAGGAGTTTTTAGTTGTTGTACATGTCATTAATAAATTTCGACATTATATCACTATTTATGAAACTTTTTTCACACAGATCACTCTACAATTAGATATTTAATGAATAAATCATTTACTAATGACAGAGTTAGAAGATGGTTATTGTTATTACAAGGATTCAATATTACTATTTTGGATAGGCCTGGAAAGGAGAATACCATTGTTGATTTTCTATCTAGAATCCAAAATGATAATAAGGATGTTCTTGCAAAAGATAGTTTTCTTGATGAATATCTTTTTGCAGTATCTATTAAATCTCCTTGGTTTGCAGATATTGCTAACTATTTGTCCACAAGAAAGCTATTGTCACATTTGTCTCCTTGGGAGAAAAGGAAAGTTATTCAAACCAGTGCATCTTATTCATGGATAGATGGATAATTTTGAAAAAAAATGGCATGATTTAATCATTTGAATATGTGTCAGAGAAGATGAAGTACTAGAAATATTACAGGTTTGTCACGATGAACCATGTGGAGGACACTTTGCTGATAAAAGGATTTCCTATAAAATCCTTCTATTATTATATTATTTGCCTTCTCTTTTTAAATATGCTAGAGAATATGTTAAAAGATGTGATAATTGTTAGAGAATGGGAAAGTTTATTCCTTTAGATGACAAACCTCTACAACCTAAGGTACTTATTGAACCCTTTGAAAAGTGGGCTTTGGATTTTGTTGGTCCAATCAATCCACCATAAAGGAAAAAAAGGTAAATTTTTCTCTGTATAGATTATGTCACAAAATGGGTAGAAGCTAAAGGACTTTATTTTGATACTAAAAATTTTGTAGTTTCATTTATTTTTTAGGATATTTTCACTCATTTTGGTGTTCCAAGGGAAATTGTGACAAATCAAGGTACTCAATTTACATCCAGGTTTGTGCAAAAGTATAATGGAGGAATACAAAATCAAACATCGAAAATACACTCCATATCATCCACAAGCAAACGAACAAGTTGAACCTACTAATAAAGTCTTTGAAGAAATTCTTACCAAGATTGTACATCTGCACATAAGGGATTGGGCAGAAAATCTTCCAGAAGCTTTATGGGCATATCCTACCACATGGATAAACACAATGGGACATACTCCTTATGAACTTAATTATGGGAAGCAAGTCCTGTTTCCTATTGAGTTCAAAATAAAAACCTTCAAAACAATACTCAAATTGGGTATTGATCTATGAGAAGCCCAAAAGCAAAGAATGGAGAAATTAAATGAACTTGATGAGATACGACAAGTTGTTATTCACAGAACCAACATAGTTCAATAGAAAAGATATAGATGACATGATAATTTTATCAAAGATAGGAGGTTCAAGATGGCTGACCAGGCATTTCTTTTTATTCTAAATTAAATATTTTCAAGGAAAATTTCAAACTCCTTGGTTTGGTCCTTATGAGATTGAAAATGTGTTTGATAATGGAGTAGTCAGAATTAAAACCATTGATGAAGAAAAAGTAATTGTCCTTGTAAATGGTCATAGATTATGAATATATCATAAACCATTAACAAAGGAAGTTTTCATAGGAAATCTGCAAGATAATCTTGCTTTCAAGTTGGTCAAGGAAGATTCTTCTTCGTCTCCAGCTTCACCTTCTACTTTCTTTTTCAAGAAAAAAAATAATAATAATTGTATAAACATGAAAACCAACATTGTTGGCATGTTTATACAGAAAATCTAAGTTGAAACCCAAAAATTCTTGGCAACCTAGATTTTCTTTTAATTTCCCTATTCTTGTCCCATTTCTTTTATTCCTCTTTTGAAGAAATAAGATATCTACAGAATTGTCAATAATTTGTAGCTCCCATGAAATTTTGTAGTTGATTTGATAGATTATAGCCAAAGCAAATGAATATGATGGCCAAAGTAACCTAAATGAAGATCATAGCCAAAGCAACCCGAGCTTCCTACAAAAAGAGAAAATTAGTAAATAAGAATGAAAGCTATGTAAATATTAGTTAAATAATAAAGGAAAAACATTGATTTATGATATAAATAAATGATTATTTGTAAATTACCATTGTTGCCGCCATTTCACATAACCATTATCCTTGTCATGACATGACATTGGTTGTTATGATCCAATTTACAATTTCTAATAATCATATCGTGTTATAATATTTGCATGAGTCATTACGTCTTTCCATTGTTCAAATTTCCTCCTCTTCCTTTGTATATCATCCCATTTCTCCCCTACATTATCCTATTTCCTTCACATTATATCCCACTTCCTTTGGCTTTGTTTCATTTTTCTTTGCTGAAAACATCTCAACTGCTACCCAAATTCCATTCCCGTCCTTGCTTACACTTCATAATCCTGTCAAAAACGGAAATTAAGGACTGAATCTTCCTCAACATGGGAGTTATTGTCAATTCTGAGCTGAAAGTGACCAAGTTTCTTGAAGCCTATCCACAGGTGAAGCATCAATTGTAGCAAGCACTTGAGAAGTTTGATGGTCATGAGAAGGAAGTCACAAAGTCATTTTTCCAGGCCTATGAAGGAATAGAAGAAAAAATTTGAGATATCAGGTTGGCCTTGATAGAGTTGTTCATGGGAGAAGCTACATGTTTGCCAAGAAATGGGGAAAGTTGGTTTAAAATCCTGAAAATCAAGGAGAAATATTGGGAAAACTTCCTTAAAACCATTGGTATGGAAATCTCCATTTTTAAGAAAGGAATTCCAGTAACAACTTTAAAAAGTAAATGGAGGAATTTATTGTTAATCATTCAGAAATTTATAACCTGTGAGGGTAGGTTTGAGAATTTGTTCTTCTATCATGCTCAGTTGGTGATGCATTTTATTGATGGCAACGAAATTAATTTTCCATATTTCCTACTCTATAGTTTAAGAAAAATGGCCACTAATATCCAAAGGAAAATACAGTCTATTGACAGTGCTTTGTATCATCACGAGTTAGTAAAAAGTTTAATTGAAGCGCATTTGAGGTGTAAAGGGGATAATTGGGGGGATTTTCTAGTTCAAAATCACTTTAAAGAATCTAAGCAAGATGAATTTAGTTCCAAAATAATAAGAAGTTGTTTAAAACTTCCCTCAAACCCTAAGCTTCAAAATGAAGTACTTGCACAAGAAATACCACAACATGAGAACACATAAACAAATTTTAATGATGAAACCCCTCGCAAAAGTTTTAGAGAGTCTTAGAAAGAAGAAATTTGTCAGTACACATGAAGGCCCATAAAAAGAAGGAACGAATCAAGTCCAAATTAACAAAAGAAAGTGTGCTTTCACTGCTAAAAACCATGAAGAAGAAGTGCGTGAACTATGAAATTGGCCATTAAACAGTCTCCAAGTTTTGTTGATTTAGAAGAAGAAGCAGAGAAAATATAATCACAAATTGCAAGTCCAACAAGATTAAAGACTCCAGAAATTGACCTTGTTCAACAAGAAATATATGAATATATAGAATATCTTGAACAGAAAGCCCAAGGAAAAATGTTGATTTATCCTCAAATCAAGAAGAAATTCTGAGTGAAGAAGTTCATTTCAGTCCTCCAAAAGAATCTAGAATTGAAAATTCTCTTAAACAAGAAATGTATGAACTAGAAGTGTTAAACAAATTTTTGAAGCAGGAACATGAAGCAATGAAGGTACAAAATGACATTCAAAGGACTCAAAATTATAACATTCTCTTACATATTTTCCACTGGTACAAGAAAAACAAGAAGTTAAAGCCAAAAATAACTTTTGAAAAGTAAAATCAGGGGTTTACAATCGAGGATTTTAATGAAGAAACCAAGGATGACAACTAGAACCAGAACCAGAAAAATAGAGAATACTAACTTAGAATTTCTTGCTCAAGCTTCAAAGGTAGATTAGTGACAGATTGGGTCACAAAATTTTGAAATTTTGTGCTTGAGGACATGCAATATCTTCTGTGTGGGGGAATATTGAAGACCAAAATTTTTCCTTTTTGACACCTTCCTTAAACTCCATTCACTCCATTTCCTTACTTTTTGACCATAATAATCTCAATAAGGTGTTAGCTTGCAAAGTTATTGGAAAAAGTAGGTACTTAATCATATTTTATTCATAGTTTCATTGTTTCCTTATTATTTGATTTAATATTTGCATAAGCTATTGAATTGCATCAATTATGTAGCTAATGATTGATTTTGTAGCTTACTTGAAGAATCTGTAGGTTCTAAAACACCAGTTGAAGAATGAAATGTAAGGACAGGTAGATAACAACCGGCATAATGACATCCACCTATCTCCATGATCTAGAAATATGATAAGGATGTCATATGAGCAGGTCAACATGTAATTTAACCCAAGGGAAAAGGAGCCAAAGATGATTTAGGCAAGCAAGTAGATCGATGATAAGGATGAAGCTGTATTTTGCCTCATGATTTTATTTTCGATAGAAAATCATGAAGAATTGATATTTCATGTTATCTTATATTATTTTTAGAGTTTCTGCCAATTAGGATAGGCTTATAAATCTCCAAACAATTTAATGAAGGAGGTTATAAAACCTTCCTCTCAGCGCGACGATGACATACAGATTGGCTATTTTTTTTTTGAAATACTCTTTGCAATTATTAAAAGAGAGCATGTTATTCCATTGTGTTGTGCATTTAAATGTGTGTTTAATCTCTATTGATTTCCGCATACCTACAACTCACAGGAGGCCCCCCTGGGATTTGTAAGGTTTTATTTCATTTCTAGTTAATATTTCAATTTTGTATTTCAGTTCTATAGCATTAGATTATCATAGCTAATATTTCAATTTTTATTTTCAATGAATGCTTGTGATAGTGAGAACAAAGTTTGTAACAAATTTTGCCAAAGGTTTCTTTTATAGATATAATCATTTCATTGTGTGAAAGATGAAGAAAATAACCAAAAGGGATCTATTATGCAGATGTAAATTTTGATCAATTAGAAGTATAAATTCTTTCAAGTTTTTATCAGTGCGATTTAGATTTGCTAGTGTGATATTTTGTTTCTGCACTTAAGATTTAGTTTCATTTCTCTCAGTCAGAAGTAGATCTAGCTTTGTTGGTATGATATTTATTTTTGTAATTTTAGATTAGATTTCTTTTCTATAAGCGTAAAGAGAATTTGGATTTGATTTTACTATTTACTTATGCACTTCAATTTAGCTTTATTTTTTTCAGTGTGTTATTTTCCTTTCTTTTAAGAGTGACATTTTCTTAGACAAAAAAATGTGCACGAAAACATCCTAATTCAATTTGAAAATTTACTCACATAATAAATAATCCTAGCAACACTAGTGCACATACACAGTTTACAAGCCTTGGTCGATAATTTATGCAGTGATTTAAGCTCAATTAAATTACCAAATATTGTGGAATCATACTTGGTGGATGATTTGATTGGAGGGTTGCAACGATGAAGATAGATGTTTGTTAGGGCTGGAAGAGGGATCAATGGCAAGTTGGGGAGTGGGGGTTTGATTGTTGTCTTCGAAGCATTGTTAGGAGATGGCAAATTGTGGGTTGAAAGCATGGGGAATTATGAGGTGCAAAAATTATATTGGGTACAAATCAGGGGGAAGATTTCCAATCTCAAAGTTTAGTTGAGTGTCTTCTCCCTTTGGTCCTCCCACGACCGACCCTTTTTCTTCCATCTATTGCGATATAGAAAACATGCCAAAAGGTTACCAGTTTTATGGCAGCATAGACAGTGGAAAGGGACTCCCCAGTAGTCAATGGTCCACCTCCGAAAGCAGGGGCCCCAAAATAAGTCAACTTCCATTGGAAGTCCCCCTAACAAATTTCTTTCGATAAAAGCCATGCATTTTTCTTGTCAAGACCACCAAGGCAACCTTCATCTAGGTAGAACAAGTTGCCAATTTTGTTTTCTATTGTGGAAATCGCCTCTTTGGTCCAGAGTTCAAGAGGTAGCCCAAGAAGTTTGATCCATATGATGTTCCTACATTGTTTGTCTTTGGCAGGATCAAACCCATATTTCCATCTCTGTAAAGATAGGAACCCTCTCCCCAATGACCCATGGAGATTTGTATATGAGATTTGCATCTTCCAGATGTGTGAAGTAGAATGAAAACCACCCATTATGTAGCATGATGATCCAAGGTCTATATTTCAGAATGGAAGATGATCTTTTCTCGACCTAGACTGTCATTTGTTCCCCTGTCATGCGGTTGAAGACCCACCTGCCCACCAGGGATTTTTGTTTTAGTCTTTCAACTTCACAATGACCATCGGTGCCCAACACTATGTTCTAAATATTTTATGTAGGGTTGATTAGCTTGTTGGTTTTGAGAGATTTTTGTGGTCCCACCAATTTCGCGCCATTCTTGTTTGCCTTATTGACTTTTGTGTGGATGGCAGCACCAGAATGGTTTTCTGGGGTGGAGTTATGAAGTCCTTGTGTGGCAGGGCACTGAGCCTTTTTTGTTCTATTGTTTAGGTGTTCTGTTTCTTCCGTGATGGTTATGTCAATGAGATTTTTTATGTCCACAATCTCCTCCAATGGAGTGGGGAGACATGCCATGTCAGTAGTGTGTGACCCAACAACCAACATTCAATACATCTGTAAGTGTGCAATGACAACTATCATTGTTTCTAATTCTCGCTGATGTGTATTAAAATATGACATGTGCCTATTGTATGGGTACTTCGAGCTATACTCCAGGCTCTTGTATAAATGTGCCCCGTAGCCACTAGATCCAGCAGAGGAATTTTGATAGATGGGAAAATCCCTAAGTTTATTCTTCAGGAGAGAAGCAATTTGATCCAAATCTGACCTCCTTCAATTTTAATAGAGTTGTTGGGTGGTTTTTAATATCCTTCACCCACTCTCAATAGTACCAACACCAAATTTTTAAATTGGAAGAGTGCCATCTGTTAGTTGATAGTGAAATCTCTGTTACTGCAAGATAGAGTTCTTGCAGAATGCTTACAATGCCTCCAAATTATGCCTGGTCGCACAACATTGACAATCCTTCCACAGACTGAACCAATCTCCAAATGATTTTCAAAGTCTAAATTATGCTCTCACTATTCGCCTCATGAGGTTGCAATTTAACCCAACAATTAAACAAATAATTTCACGAGGTTCTTGCCCAAAATGATCATTAGGAATCTGCTATGAAAGAATTGGTTCTATTATGGTCCTATAATAATAGGATTCATAAATTTGAATTGGCTATGGTTAGTCTTGTAATATTGTACATACTTTTTCTTTCTGCAAAACGTTTTCCATATTAAAAATTAAACAATGTAAAGAGGGTATGTCCTAAAAGAATAATTAAATGACAAAAAGAAAAATAAAAGGATACAAAAAGTGAAAAATATGAACCCCAAAATAAAATAGATCATGAAAGTGTGCAAATTCAAGTGCCACTCCTTTTTACTTTACTATGCAAAATAAGTTTATGTGCAACTTGTTAGAAATGCCAGAATCCATGATGGTCAAATGACTTAAACTTGACTCATTCATGTTTTAAATTTACGTTGATACATAGAGAGTAAAGATCTAGCCAAACTGTTTAACCTTAGTAGATCAGTAGTTAGGTAGAGAATAAAAATGTGCTCATCAGCTTAATCTGAGCCATTGTATATTATAAGGTTAGAATTAGATAGTTTTCTTGTCAAAAGAAAAGGAAATAAAGGGTCTGCTAGCTCAAATGCACCCAAGAAAGTGAAGAAAAAATGTTAGGATAAATAAAGGGTAGGTAGAAGAAAGGTTGCAAATGTACAAATTTGTTAGATCAAAAGCACATATATCATGCTTAATCCTATGTTTCATGTGCAGGAGCATTTATGAGAGTGAAAAGATGTTCACAAGCTTGTTTTATTAACTTCCCTTGATTTAATTTCACCCCTGCATACTTACTTACTAGTTTCTCCATTATCCCCTCATTTCTTATTAAATACCCTTTTTCCCCTCACTTTGACCCTTACCCCTTGGTTTCGCACATTTCCCTAGTATGAAATGTTGAAAATAATACTGAGAAGGGGGGTGAATCAGTATTATCTAGTCCTTTTGACAACTCTTCCTTATTTATACTTTGAATTATTTTTGCATATCAGTACCATAAAGCAATGAGCATGAACAAGAAAAACAGACAGTCACATCAAAGAACACCAGATATAAGGTGGAAACCCAATGTGGGTGAAAACCACCTGCTGCAATATGTCTCTATCTTCTTTCAAATTAGAAACTCCTTTTACAATGGTCTTGTACTGGTGCAGTCCTTTACCAGTACGTAGGCTGCAACCTGCAGAGAGCTAAAACTCTTTCTCGTTTTCCAGTTTCTCCTGGAAGGGAGCTACAACCCCCTACTTCTTTTCTTTCAAGGACCACTTTTCATAAATTTTCAAACTGGATCCATAAATATCAAATGACCATCAAGTACCAGTAAGTCACCTAGATAACCAGATCCACAATAACAGAAAACTAAACCCAGAACACCTTCTGCAGCGTCTCCTGCGGCGCCTACTGCGGCGCCTCCTGCGGCACCTCCTGCGGCGTCTCCTGCGGCGCCTCCTGCGGCGTCTCCTATGGCGCCTCCTGCGGCGTCTCCTGTAGCGCCTCCTGCGGCGTCTCCTGCGGCGCCTCCACACTTCCGCAGCTGTAGCGCTTGAGAGATCACCCTTCACAGATTCGCTTTCCACTTCACTTTCATATAGATCGAGCTTTTGAAACAATAACCCAATATTTCAGATCTTAAGATATTCAACCCAGAAGCATACACAAGCCAAATGATATCCTTTGCTTTATATAGGCAAGCTCTTCCTCAAATCATGGACCAATACCACAGGCCAAAACCATAACAAACCAATACCATCAACTCAATACTAGGGATCAACACGTCTGTCGAGATGTCATGGTCCAAAAACCATAGGTTCAAATTCCAAGGACTAACTACCATGGACCAAAGGTAAGTTTTCCCACATGAAATAAACTTTTCTCTGGATAAAATTCCGTGAACTTTTCTCCACATGAAATAAACTTTTATAAACTTTTCTCTGCATAAAATTCCGTGAACTTTTCTCCTGCGTACTTCTTAATTCTCATCATATTGAGAGCCATGCCATGGGTGTTGCCATCAAGTACAACATCTATAACATATAACCATACCAGAAACATAATGCCAACAATTGGATCAAAAGGAGTGGAGATTTTGCTTACTATTTTGTATGCCTCTGAAGGAGTGAAGGTACCTTTTGGGTTGTATCCCCATCGAAGGATGTCATTTCCTTCGTCATATCTGATATTTCTTTTCTGAAGCTCCATTTCCAGCTGCTAAGCATCTTGAAGGTTTGTGTTATAGATTAACTGATTACCTTGTTTCCATTGCCTGAAGCCGTGCTCCGTTTCCTGCATCCAGTACTGTTGGATCTTTTCTTGCTGCTACTCCTGCCTGTTGAGTTATGGAGCTGGGTGCAGAACACTGTTGAGCTTTGGCATCTCGTTCCATGCATCTGTCCAGAATCTTGTTGTTCTGCCATTCCTCACTTCCTAGAAACTGTGCTTTTGAATTAGTTGGTAGTGTTGTTTGGCTTCATTCCACATAAGCGAGACTTTGACGTTGGGGGTGAACCTGATGAGTTCCTCTAGAAGTCTGTTGTTGGCATATTTGGCTGTCCATAGTTTGACCCAGGGATTTTCTTGATTAGTAACCCATTGCCACCAAATTTTGGCGCTCATGATCGAATTGCTATGCTCTGGGTCTCTCAGACCTATGCCCCCTTTGTCTTTGGGAGTGCAGACAGTGGCCCATTTTACTAGAGCCCATTTATAGTTGGTTGCCGAGCTACCCCAAAGGAAGCCACGCTGAAGATTCCTTATTTTTTTTAAAACCCACTTCGGCGCTGCAAGGATTGAGAACAGATAGAGAGGCATTGCCTGAAGGACCGACTTGATGAGCACCACTCGACTGGCAAGATTTAAAGTTCTATGAGTCCAGAGGTTAAGACGAGATTCGAGCTTTTCAAGGAGAGATCGCCCAGAAGAATGCTTTATGGCTGAGGCCGTGAACGGAGCTCCAAGATATTTGGAGGGGAGGGAAGCAGAGGGAAATCCTAAGATGCGGGTAGCCGTGATCTTGACAAAGGGAGGAGTGTGAAAGAAGAAAATCTGCGACTTGGAGCAGTTGAAATTTGTGCCATAGGCTTCTGAAAAGTCATTAAGCATGGTTTTGAAGCAGGAGGCTTCCTGGACAGAAGGGTAACCAAAAAGCATTGTGTCATCGACAAACTGCTGGTGGGAATTAGCAGGGGTATTGTGAACAGATAGGCCTTTGAGCTGATGAGAATGGAGGGCATTTTTGATATGATGCCCTAGACCTTCAACCATTAGCACAAAGAGGAAGGGGGATAGGGGGTCACCTTGCCTGATCCCTCTGGAAGGTTTGAAGGGGCGGGAGGGGATACCGTTTACAAGGATGGAGAATTGAGTTGAGGTAATTAGACTCATCATCCACCGAACCCACATAGAGCAAAAACCAAAGGCTGTAAGCATTTGCTGAATGTAAGTCAAGCTGAGTTTATCAAAAGCCGTAGAGAGGTCCAGTTTGAGAAGCATACCTGCCTGCTTGGTGTGCTTGAGGGAGTGTATTATCTCGTGCGTGAGGAGAATTCCATCCATGATCTGACGCCCTTCCACATAATCCGACTGTTCCGGGGTGATAGGCAGGGGCAAGAGGGGCTTTAACCAATTTGCAATCACTTTAGATATAACTTTGTAAATGAAATTACAAACAACAATCAGCCTATACTTGTCAGGGGTGATAGAATCTTCCTCTTTAGGGATAAGAGCGATGAAGGTTGTGTTTAGAGAGGGAAGCAGCCAATGGAGAGCTCTTGATTCTTCTACAATTTGCCAGACCTCTTGCTTTATCAACTCCTAGAAAGTGTGAAGGAACGTGGTGGTGAATCCATCCGGGCCAGGGGCCTTTCCTTCCTTAAGTTGAGACATTGCCTCATTCACCTCCTGAGACAGAATGGGGTGAAGGAGAAGTTCATTGTGCTCCTCCGTGATAAGCCTTGGCACATTGTTGGTTATTCTCTCAATAGCCAGAAGCTTGTCTCCTTCAGGCTATCGATGGACTTGAGCGAAGTGATTAAGGAATTCCTCCTCAATATCCTCGTGCTTCTCTATTTTTACCCCTCCCTGATTTTTTATGTAAGGGATGCTGTTGTGCATTCTTCACTGAACAGTGGTTCTGTGGAAGAATTTCATATTTCGCTCACCTTCCCTCAGCCATCTGATTCTGGACTTTTGCTTCCAGTATATTTCCTCCTGTTTCCTCCTTTCCTCCAGTTGACTGTGGATGCGTCGTTCCTATGCCAGTGTTTCTTCAGCGTGCCCCTTTGTCATTATTTTTTTTGGAGATCCGATAGTTCCTTGTTTAGTTCTTGTTGCGCTGTAAATATGTTGCCAAAGGTCTCCCTATTCCACCATTTTAGATGACTTTTTAAAAACCTGATCCTCTGTTGGAACTGAAACATCTTGGACCCTTCAGGTGGGGTGAAGGATGTCCATGTAGTTTTGACAAAGTCTTTAAACGAGGGATATGAGAGCTAGAACTCTTCGAAGAGGAAAGGTCTTCTGGTCAGATTGCCTGGTCTTTGCCATTTGAGAGCTATCGACCAGTGATCTGATCCTGTGTGAGAAAGGATAGCTGTTGAGAAATCTCCTCCAAGGTGAACCGCGTTATCTGATATGAGGAAGCGATCCAGTTTGGAAGCAATTTGATGCTTACCTGCTCTGTGATTGCTCCATGTGAAAGTTCCATTACAAAAAGGAATATCTATCAGAGAGGTGTTCTTAATGAAGTCCTTGAAGTGGGAGTTTTCTTGGTCCATTCTGTTTCTACCCCCAATCTTCTCCTCTAGCTTGGTGATCAGATTAAAATCCCCACCTATAATCCAGAGCAGGTGCCTCCTATTGTTGTTCAAGGCTTCTATGGTGTCGAGAAGAGCAATTTTACTTCCTGTATCCTGCGGGAAATAAACATTTGAGAGATTTCCATGGATGTTCGTTCCTAGGATGTGAAAAGCAGCCTGGATGAGATGATGGGAGGCGTGCAAATCTGAAAGAGCTATCGCTTGTGTATTCCATGCTATAGCCAACCCTCCCGAGGCTCTAGAGGCATCCACCGCAACCGATCGACACCTTGGCCATGCCTTGGAGAGAATGCTACCTAATGTTGAGCTGTTACATTTGGTTTCTTGCAGAAAGCACATTTGTGGATTTTCCATTTTAATCATGTTTTTTAACATTCTAAGTTTTCCTGGGCTGTTGAGCCCTCTAACATTCCATGATACCAGCTTCATGGTTTAACTATTGATGGAGGGTTTATAGTACTTCGTCAATTTAGCATACCTGCCCGAGTCTACCAGGATTTTCCCGATCTCGATCGTTCGGTGAAGATCCGTTCTTCTTCCTCTCTTCTTGGTATCTTTTGGGGGAGGGTTACCATCCCATTGGCTACCTGGTTGTATACCTATTTGATGCTGATACAGACTAGGGCCTATGTGAGGTCTTCCTTGTTCGGGTTAAATCTTGGTATCCAATCCCTCAGATACAGACCCGCTGAGTTGAAAAAATAGGGCCCCTCTCCCAGGATTTTGTATTTGTCCTTCAGACAGAAGAATATCGCAGTGAAGAAGCCTTTCGGCCCTAGTTGCAGGGTAACATCTCCTTTAGGTTTCCACTTCGCCCCAATCCAACCATATAAGGGCCTTTCTGTCGGCCAGAACCTTATGAACTTCCCAATAAGGGCATGATCCCACATGTATTCTATTCTCTTGTCAATCTTGTGTCCTGGCAGCTCTATTATAGGTCATTCTTTGGCTATAGGCTTGCATGTAGCCGATGAAACTTTCGGAGTTTCCTCCGATTTCTCCCCACTGTGTTGTGCGGCACTCGCATTGTCTTTCCGCCCTTCTATCCCCTTGTTCCCGTGCTGATGCCTATTCTCTCGGTTCATTATCCCCTTGTCAATGGAACCAAAAACAAAAACCTATTCAGGACCGTGCAGCGAGTTATTTGCGCCGGGGGAGGTCTCTGACGCCCTCCCCTGAGAAGATTCCATTTGTCTTACCTAGTGCCCTGCCATGCTGATGCGAAACAGGTTTCTTGGTCCAGCGCTTGAGTAGATCCATATATTTGCAGTCTGCGTCGTGACAGATGATCTCAGAACCCTGATCGCCATATCCTGCAACCGCTCAGACCCTTTTCAACCTCAACATGAATTAAAATTATTAATATAGTAATAAGATAAATTAAATAATGATAATGATTACTATAATAGGGTTACTAAATAATAAAACATAAAACATAAAACAAACAAACGATATAGTAATAACAGGAATTAAAATTATTAATGTAGCAATAACAATTATTAAATATTGATAATGACTAGTATAATAGTGTTACAAAATAGAAAAACATAATAGAACAACATAAAAAATAAAAAAAACAAACAATACACTAATAAAATTATTAATATAGTAATACGTTGAATAAAAACTATTAATATAGTATTAACATGAATTAAATAATGATAAAGATTAGTATAATAGTGTTATTAAATAGTCAAACATAAAACATAAAACAAACAAGCTATATAGTAATTACATGAATTAAACAATGATAAAGATTAGTATAATAGTGTTACAAAATAGTAAAACATAAAACAAACAAGCTGTATAGTAATTACATGAATTAAAATTATTAATATAGTAATAACATGAATTAAATAATGGTAAATATTAGTATAATAGTGTTACAAAATAGTGTAACATAACAGTAAAATATAAAACATAAAACAAAAAAACAAGAAAACAATATAGTAATAGCATGAATTAAATAATTATAATGATTAGTATAATAGTGTTACAAACTAGTGTTACAACATAGTAAAACATAAAACAAACAAACAGACAAACAATATATTAATAACATGAATTAAATAAAGATAATGATTAGAATAGTAGTGTTACAAAAAAGTAAAACATAAAACATAAAACAAACAAACAATATAGTAATAACATGAATTAAATAATGATAATGTTTAGTCTAATAGAGTTACAAAATAGTGTTACAAAATATAAAAACATAAAACCTAAAACAAACAAACAATATAGTAATATCATGAATTAAATAATGATAATAATCAGTATAGTAGTGTTACAAAATAGTAAAACATAAAACATAAAACAAATAAACAATATAGTAATAAAATTATTAATATAACAATAAGATGAATTCAAATTATTAATACAGTAATAACATAAATTAAAATTATTAATATAGTAATAACATGAATTAAAATTATTAGTATAGTAATCACATGAATTAAATAATGATAACGATTACTATAATAGTAATAAGATGAATTAAATAATCATAATGATTAGGATAAGAGTGTTACAAAATACTCTTACAATATAGTGAAACATAAAACATAAATAGTGTTACAAAATAGAAAAACATAAAACATAAAACAAACAAACAATATAGTAATAACAATTATTAAATAATAATAATGATTATTGTAATAGTGTCACAAAATAGTAAAACATAAAACATAAAAGAAACAAACGATATAATAATAACATGAATTAAAATTATTAATATAGTAATAACATGAATTAAGTAATGATAATGATTAGTATAATAGTGATACAAAATAATAAAACATACAACATAAAACAAATAAACAATATAGTATTAACATGAATTAAATAATGATAATGATTATTATAATGGTGTTACAAATAGCAAAATATAGAACAGAAAAAAAACAAACAAACAATATAGTAATAATATGAATTAAAATTATTAATATAGTAATAAAATCAATTAAATAACGATAATGATTAGTATAATAGTGTTACAAACTAGTAAAGCATAAAACATTAAAAAAAACAATATTGTAATAACGTGAATTAATATTATTAATATAGTAATAACATGAATTAAAATTTTTAATATAGTAATAACATGAAGTAAATAATGATAATTGTTAGTATGATAGTGTTACAAAATAATGTTACAATATAGTAAAAAATTAAACATAAACAGACAAAGAATATAGTAATAACATGAATTAAATAATGATAATGATAATTATAATAACGTTACAAAATAGTGTTACAAAGTAGTAAAACATAAAAGATAAAACAAACAAACAATATAATAACATGAATTAAATAATGATAATGATTAGTATTATAGTGTTACAAAATAGTAAAACATAAAACATAAAACGAACAAACAATTTAGTAATAAAATGAATTAAGATGACTAATATAGTAATAACATGAATTAAAAATGATAATGATTAGTATAAGAGT
>APFE031461220.1:19575-32107 GCA_000404065.3 Pinus taeda
TTTTCAAGCTCCCAAAGTCTGAGGATTGCTAAGCTCATCTTGCAAGAGGTCTTGTGTATCCTTATGAGGCTAAATCTTTAAGGAGGAGATCCATGTTCAAGTGATCAAGGAGAGAGAGGCTTATTCCCATCCCCTATAAGCTTTACAAGGCATGTGTTGCTGATTCACCCAGCCAAAGGAGGATTTGACGTCAGAACTTGGTTGTATTCTCTTTTGTTTTATCAATAATAATAGACGACTATCATTATGGTTCCACTCATGTGTCTTTATTATCATGTTTGAGTTGTATCCTTTCTGACTGATACATAGTTGCATTTCCCGGATTTTATGCTTGTATTTGCCTTGTTCTTTGCATGTGCAGGTGTCTATTCACGGAGATCGTGAGGATTGTGACCAGCTGAAGTGAAAGAACAGAAGTGACGACCCTTCTACGAATATAAGCGTTGGATTCGAGGTAGGCTCTCATCTTGGCCTTTAATTTGCAATTAGGAACCTGCGTGTTAGTGTTGTTTGATTTTTTCTAGACCTCAGTTAGGCTAGTGGGATCGCCTTTGTCCGCAGAGGGGATTTACCTACACAACACTTCTTTTACTGTGCTAGCCGATATTCCAAACGTGAAATCCTTATAAAATATAACCTATGAAACATCCCATCTGAGGAGGAGTATCAATGGGGGAAAGAATCTTACACTTTGTTCGATCGTCGATCTACAGGGTGATGTCATCACTGCCACGTGTCACCCTATGAGTGGTGACATGTGTCACCCAAAAATAGCCCCATAAGACCCTTGAAAACACTGAAACTGAGTGACATGTGTCCACCTGTACTGCCACATCAGTGTTCATATTGTCGCGTCAGCAAGGACAATAGTTTCTGTGTCATCTCTGAGGACCAATCATATGCCGCCACATGGGCCCCCCCTGGAGGAGAGAGAAATGGGTTGCCCAACCCTATTTTCACAAGCATTTCCTTTGTTAAATGATTTAGGCCTTTCCTTGGCGATCTAACATTGTATTGCAAATCGGAGATATCACAAGGTTCTTAAAGTTATAACCTCACCGCCACGTTGGTCGTTGTTATGCGAAATTTACTATGATACTGTGAGACTGCGAGACTTGCAGGATGTGGAATCGTGGTACTAGGGGGCCGCCGATATACAAGATGCGAAGTGTGGGACTTCCCACCACCGATAAGTCTTATTGTACCATCACGTGGAGGAGAGAGAAAGGGGGCCACCCTGCCTTGCTTTTTCCATGAAATTGCTTTGTAAACTATTTTCAGCGTCCCCCAGCGATGTAACACAATATCACAAAATCAGCGGTTCGCAAGTCTTTTAAGTTTAGAACCCCGCCAATCCACTGATCTCCGATATCACGGGGCTGAGGGACTGCGATATCAGCGTTTGGCACCATGAACCACCAATAACATTAAGTATATGCCCTCGGACCCCGCTAATGGCTGATATGTGATTTGGCCCCAGATCTTCGATTGCAATTTGCCTTGCTCCTTTAGTGTTTTCTCTTTGTTTTCCAACTTTCCCAAGGGTAACTTCAACATGCTCTAACTTCTGCTCCAGGAGTCCATTTTGGGACTTCCATGTACCATTGGAAAGCTCTTTCTGAGCATTGTGCAATGGAGGAGGTTTGATTAAGCTCTAGTAGCATTCTATGGCTTGGAAATGGCTTCAAATTCACTTCTCTTTTTGCACTCTTTTCACAACTGCAAGCGTATTTCGCAGTGAGTGACAACAGATCCTTTCAAGAATGAAATTCTCACCTTAGACCTAACAAGGGGGAATATTAGATATCATTGATGATAGACAAGCTTCAAGATTCGAAATCTTAGCACAATCAAAATTAAATCGGCATTTGGGAATTCTAACATAACAACTAGTCTCTCAAATAAATCAAATCAATTATTGAAATGGTAATCATAAGGAATGAGAATTTTTAGACATAATAAATGTTCACTTCCAGATGAATTGGAAAACTTTCAAGCATATCGTCATTGAAGCTCAGTTCAACAGTTTATATTGAACACGACAAAAGTTATTAGTACAATTATTTAGACTTGCAATTGAGGGGGAATTTTAGACTGTGAGTCCCTAGACAATCACAAAGTATGAGACCACCTTGGTATGAGCTATAAATTGTATCTTTGATGAGGTGTTGTCATGATCCACTAATGAGTTAGTCATTGAGATCTAGATATAGAATGATCCAATTGTTGTACTATAAATTCAGATAATGAGGTTAATATAATAAGTTAAGAGAATGAATTAAGGCATTTTTTTCCACTTGCATGTCTTGTCTTGCTTGCTCCAATTCTTAATAATCCATTTATCATATTAGACAACACCTTGTTGAAAACTCAAGGCTGAAAAGTGTTTACCTATTCCTACTTCTAACTAGACTTTTCAGAGATGGGATTTCATTGAAAAGTTGCATAAGATATTGGATGAAAATAACATAGAATTATAATAGTTTAAGACATTTATACATAATGATAAGTAAAGAAAAGAAACAATGAAGTTTAACACTTTACTTCCCTAATTGTACACTTAAAATCAATTCTTTTCCTTTTCTTTTTATTACGTTCAACCCAACAAGAACAACTTATATATGTACTAACTTTAAATTCCTTATAATGGGCATTGTTAGGACAATATCAGTTGTTCCAATTAATGTTGTAGCTAGCAGTAAAAGTCATCATTATCCTATTATGACTCTACCCATCATTATATTGACAAAAAAGTGTGGTTGAAGGGTTGTGTAAGTTAGGCATCATGCACTTGGAGTTTGTTGCACCAACAATACCATATTCTAGCGGGTGTTGTTACTAAAAAAAAAAAAAAAAAAATTGACTGTTAGAGGATCCCCAATAATATCAAGTCCATAGTATTTGATATAGATTGGATCATTATATTAATTTTCATCCATATTGATGCTTTTAGAGTGGAAAATTTGGAGGAATAGACTCAAACGACCATTTTTATCAGCAAGTCCCAATTTGGATAATCAGAGTCTGAAACCTTTTAAAGGAAGTTTGAGGTATCAAACAAAGGTTTTTGGGATCCAAAATAAATCACTTGTGCTATACCCCCCTAGTGTTATTCTACATTAAGAGGCCTTTCCAAAAAGTGCAAGAAAGATGTCAATTAGAGTTCTTATGCAAAATTTATGCCACCCAGAAGTTGGACTTCTTGTTTAACCACCATAATTCAATAGGATACCACATTAACCCTGATTACTCATGGAAAAGGGGTTAATCACGTGAAGACTATGAAGAAGAATCTAAAAGGGTCAAATTTGTAGCTTTGATTAAGAGTTGAAGGAATCAAACTTAATCCCTACTTGGTTATCAATCTATGTTATAATCGAGCCACTAGGAGGAAAAGAATCCCATTCATATTCGATTGTATCTTATTCCATAATAGAGAATAACAACTTGGGACAAGGAGTGAGAGAGCATAAAAAAGGGGGTTTAGTGTCTATAGCATCTTATGAGGCCACCGAGTTTAGGTAATACCATAGGAAGTACCTCATAAGGGTTTCCCAAAGCATATTTTGTGTTCATTGTGGTTGGCATTTGATTGTATTTCTTTGTCCTCTATTTTCTGCATTTTATCTATTACACCCATAAGTAGAAATGATAATTAATAAATCTGGAATGTAAGGAAATTAGCCCTCACAACATGTTGAAAATTGGCAACTGGGGGATAAATTCCCTCCTTAGAGAGGCCCAACAAACCCTAAGGAACCCCTTCTAGCCCTTGGAAAAATTGAATTTGCTCATGGAAAAATATTATTTTCAAATTCAACACAAAAGTACAAGTCAGCCCAAAAGGAGAAATTCATCCACCAAATCCACATATAAATACACCTACGTTCACATCACTTGGAGGCATGACATCACCTCAATCATTATTCTTCATTGGTTCGATCTAGTCTAAAAATTGTAGGGTTCGAGCTCACTCGTGTGAAGAGGAGAGAGAGATTATTATTGATCAATGTTGACTTTTGTTTTGGGGGTTGTTTGAACACTGTTTGTTAGGAGTGTTTTGACTTTGTCTAACATGGTTTCTAATTTGTTCTTAGAGACCAAATTTAGGAGAGATAAGACCAAAGTTTTCTAGGCATTTTGACTAGTGTTGACCGCAAATCTCAGGTTAAGTTTTCTGTAGGTCAAACTTTGACACTTACCAAAATTTGTGGGCAAAATTTTGTGACTATTTTGACCAAATTTAACTAAGGGAAGGAAGCAACATTGGTTGACTGGTAGACCAAATTTTTTGGAATTGATTTGACCATTGACCAAGGACTGGTTAGGGTTGCGTTGACTTTGATAAAAAATAAAAAAATAAAAATATTGATTGACTAGATTTGACTACATTGCTCATATTTGATTGGATATTGGATTTGTTGACTTGAAAGTCAAGGCTTTGACCTTTGACTAGTTGTTGATGTAGTTCGACTATGTATCTCTTTGTTGAACATTTGATGAACATCTAATAAAAGAAGAATCTGGTTAGGGTTTCCCCCTTATGGGGTTTTTCCCTAGTCTTTTTCCGAAATCTCGGTGTCTTTATTGATCTTGGTTGCTTTTATTGTGAAAATTGTTTACTATTCTATCTATAATTGCTTATTGTTGTTGGTTGATTGAAATTAAATGGAAAAAGTGATTTCTAATGAAAGAAGAATTTGTTAAAAGTGATTGTTACAACATATAACATTGAAAAAATTAACATGGTGTCAGAGCATAGGTGAAGACAAGCCCAGGGAGACAAAAATAATCACCCTTTTGTGGAGAATCTTATCTACTTTTTAAGTTCATTTCATTTGGCCAAGATGACTACCTCGTACTTCAAGATTAAGGAGAGTTTGAATGACTCTTCAAAATTTGCTCCGTGGAGGGTTAGGCTAGATCCAACATTGGAAGAAAATGATGTCATGGACTATGTTGAAGGTAAGGTACCTGAGCCACTGGAAAATGATTTTGTTGTTGTCAAGTCCAAGAACAACAAATGTGCGATCAAAGTTAATAACATTAGTATTGACTCTTTGAGATATCACTTGATTACTTATGTTTTGAAGTTGAATAAGTCTAAGGAAATGTACAATAAGTTGGTTGGGATGTATGAAGTGAACAACTTGAATCAAATTATTTCTTTGAATAATCAAGTCAAGGACATCAAGATGAACAATGGTGAAACCATACAAGTACACTTTGTAAGAATATCTCAACTCAAAGGTCAAATTTTGATTGCTAGAGAGATTGTATCTGATATAGAGCTGGTGTTGATTTCCCTTGGAGGTCTTCCTATGATTTGGAAGACATTTATCACAACCATCAGCAACAATGATAGGTGATAGGTTTCCTTCGTTTGATGAGCTATAGGGAAAGTGCACTCAAGAGGAGATCAGGATGATCTCTAAAGGAAGAATTCAAATGCATGAAGAGGTTGAACCTATTGCATTTGTTGTTAAAGCCAAGAAGAAGAAAGAGAAAGGAAGGCCCTCAAATTGGAAGTCAAAGAAACAAGGTCAACGATCCAAGAAAAACAATCAAGCATTCAAGAAAAACAATAGGGGCTTCAATAAGGACTTGTCGAACATCCAATGCTACATTTGTCACAAGCAAGGTCACTATGCTCTAGATTGTCCAAAAGAAAGAAGAGCTCCCAGTAACAACTACAATCTAAGGAGGAAGAGAGGAGGACCCCTGCTTGTGAAGAAGGCCATCGTCCTCAAAAGAGATCAAGAAATACAAGGTATGGTAATATTGCAACTGAAACTCAATCTGAATACTTTCTTGTTTCTGATCTTTCTAGTTCCTCTCCTCTAGATTCAATGGATAATTGGTTGGTAGATAGTGCAGCCTCTAGACACTTCACTGGCTATGGAGAAGTCCTCTCAAATTTGGTTGAGAGGGAGTTTGATTTGAATATCATTCTTGGGGACAATTCTAAATATCCTATGAAGGGGTTTGGATCTATTTCTTTTCATTTGAACTATGGTCAAATCAAACATCTACATGATGACTTATATGTGTCAAGGTTGAAGAAGAACCTTGTCTCAATTTCTGCCATGGAAGATAAGGGTTTCAAGGTTGCATTCATTAATGGAAATGTCCTTGCTCAATTAAGGATAACTAGCACGAGATATTCCTTCACTCTTGGAACAAAAAATGAAGGCCTATATAAATTTTGTAGGAGCCCTATGTGAGCCTTGGTTCATGATGCTTCTCATCAATGTGAACTGTGGCACCAAAGATTTTCTCACCTTAATTATGAAGCCTTGCCTAAGGTGAGGAATATAGTTTTTGGAATGCTTGAGGTTCGAGTAAATCACGATGGATTTTTTCCGGGATGTGCAAGTGGAAAGGAGGCGAAGGGACCATTCCCTTCATGTAGGAGTTGGACCATTGGAATACTTCAACTCATACATTTTGATCTATGTGGACCCATGTCAGTGACTTATCTTGGTGGCTACTTGTATTATATAATCTTTGTGGATGAATTCTCCCGCAAGACATGAATTTTCTTCTTGAAGCACAAGGACCAAGCATTTGACATGTTCAAGGACTTCAAGGCACTCATATAAAATCAAACAGGAAAGAAGATCAAAGTCTTTAGATTTGATAATAGAGGGGGGTTCATTTCAAATGATTTCATTGACTTTTTAAAGAAAGTGTGAATAAAAAAGGCGACCAATGTACCATTCAACCCTGAACAAAATGGTGTAGCTGAAAGGAAGAATAATACTATCATGGAAGTCTCTAGAGCTATGTTGCATGATCAAAAGTTACCAAAGTTTCTATGGAGAAGCTGCCAAGATTGTTGTCTACACTCAAAATAGGATCCCTCATCAAGCCCTGGGTGACAAGACTCCCAAAAAAGTTTTCATGTGTAAAGCCTGAAGTTGGACATTTGAGGATCTTTGGTTGCCTCATCTACTTTCATGTGCTGAAGGAGAAGATGACCAAGCTGGAATCTTCTAGAAAGAAATCTACTTTTGTTGGTTACTATGAAAATTCTAAAGCTCATAGAATATATGTACCTATTTAAAGAAATATATAGTTTAACATGGATTTGACATTTGATGAAGATGATAACCTTGGGAAAGCAAGGGACACTCCTACCATTGCCAATTTTGGAAGAAGGGTTGGTGCCATGGATGATCAAGAAGAGCCTCCTATGACCAAAGTTAAGTCTGATCTTGCTAATGATCCTTTGGAACCTATTGTCGTTGCAACAAACACCCTCCAAAATTTTGTGTGCACTTGAATTCTGGAGCCTATTGTGGATCTTACGATCGTTTGTTCCATAGTCACTTCTTGTTCGACTGATGCTTTTGAGCTCCTTGCTTGGATCGGAAGTGTCGAAGTCACTTGCTCACACGTGCTCAGTCTGCAACAAGTTCATGAGTGTATCCTTTTGCGCAAGCTTGGACAAGCATATCACGTTCCATCAAGATTGTGCCTATGTGATGTCCAATCCATGTCGACAGTGAGTGCGCACTCACAATGACAGTTTCTCACATTCTAGTTGCGTTTGTACTTCCATTTTGGTGAGTTTTGCAAATTGTCGCTTCCGCGCACATTCTTTTTCGCGAGTGTCATTTTCATGTTTTCGGTTGCCGCTTTCACTTTCCTTCACTCTAACTAGTTTCATTTTCATGTTGTATTTTCTCTGGCATGTGTTACTTTCATTCTCGTCCAAATATCATAAGATCTGTTCAAACTTTAGCAATGGGCGTCTTTTCACATGTTCATTGTCACACAATGTATGTATGCTTGTTATGGTGGTTTCAACGGGTTATCTTTGTGAAAATGAGTTGGTCTAACCATGTAAACATCAGTCGCATCATTCCCAAAGTTTTTAGCACTATCGCACAAGTGTCGTCACGGTTGTTGCAAAGTGTACCTTTAGTGTCACACTTGTCGTAAAGTCGTCGCAAGGTTGTCGCATTGAGGGAAATATGTTGTTAACGTGTTCTGGATTATCTATGTTGTTTTGTCGTCAAAGTGTTTCAAGTGTGTGATCACATTCAAGTCATATCACTATTCACATCAGTCTCTTTGGTCCCACACTTAGCCATTTTTAGAAGTTCCCCAGCAACCTAGCCTCATATGGCCTTCCTTAACTGTGCACTACGCAATTCTAACCCTCACGCTGCATCCTTGTCTCTTGACACTACACAACACGCAAAACCTACTTCTTAGGAATGTTGCACTGCGCAATTCCAGTGCTCAAGCCCGATCTTGCCTCCCAAAATTGCACAATTCATCCTCCCAGGCTGGCCTTAACTACGCATTTGTAGCCTCTAGCCTTAAGCTCATCCTTCAGCTCCCTAACTGCGCAATGGACCAGCCTCCTCTACCTCCCATAACTGTGCAATTCTCCCAAGCAATGCAAAACCCCACATCTAAGCTCACTGAGTCCAAAAATTGCATAATTTGTCTCCCCAGTCCTGCCTCAACTGCATAGTTTCAGGGCTCAAGCTCACTAGTCTCAGGGCTCGAGCTCACTACTGACTCCCTGAGTTGTGCAATTGCGCAATCACTTCGGCTTAATTTTCCTACATAACTGCACAATAGGTTGATCCAATGCCTATCCCCTCAGCCTTTCACCCTGAGCTCCAAGACTGCGTATTTTTCTTCCTCAACCTAGCCTGAACTACGCACTGCATAGTCTAAAGGCTCAAACTCACCCCTGACTTCTTGGACTGCGCAATTACTGAGCCTTTTTCCCAGCTTGTCATTCAGTTCTAGCTTAGTCAGTCAGGGGGATCAATATGCACCATCTTAGATTAGGGATTTATCATACTGATATCATCTTGCCATGAGTGGATTGCAGACATAGGTACTCTATCATGCTATGGCAAGATGATCAAGAAAGAGATGGAGAAGGATGACATGCTATAAGACACATATGGAGCTGAAGAAATAAGATGATCATCAGGCAAGAAGACGAAGGAACACCGAACTCTAACAGAAGATGAAGATCACATGGAAGACTCCTCATCCTGAAATCATAAGGAGGAGGAAGAAGAACAACATGTACCATCTTATGGTCAAAAACCACACTAGCTGGTTCGAAACCCGTTGGCAAAATTTTATCCTATGTGATTTCTACCGAAAAGACTCTTCTTAATGTACCATCTTTTCGAGTAGACACAAAGAAAGAGGCAGCAAGAAGGACAGCTTGGCATTGTTACATCATCATGTACTTCATGTCATCAGTATCATCTCATGTCCTGTCACAAGTGAAAGAAATTTGACACACATATGATTGAACACTCACCAGGCACGCCCCCCTTTTTTTCGAAGGCACATTTGTATTCCTCTCTCTTGCTGACAGCTAGAGCTAAGGCAAATATCTAGTAATACATGGCAACTAAGCCAATATTCCAAATGTAGCTCCTAATCCAAATAGTGTGAAGTCTAATTGAGACTTCACATCGGGGAGACCCCTTGGTTGACATATTTCTAGCACCATCAACAACTGGCGCTAGAAGGAGGGCCAGACAACAAGTTATGCCCATTGAATCTATTTTGAACCTCTTATCTCAAATGACACACCCTCCAATCTTAATCCTGGGTGTTTCTATAATTTATCCATTTATCAATTTTCAATCCCAGATGAGCCTCTCTACACTTGTCTTAGTTAAAGTTTGATGGTGAGGATGGAACATCCATAACCGAGCACATTTCTGATTTTTCTAAATTTTGTGAATCTTACGAAATCGATGATGAAGAATTTGCTTGTGTGCTTTTCTTCCTCACCATTAAAGGTCATGTTAATCGATGGTGTCATACCTTGCCACCTGCTTCCATCCATTCTCTTCATCATTTCCTCAGGGAGCTCCATCAAGCCTTTGATAGGTATAAGTAACGAGACGTTTATAAAATAATCAATCACTTAAGAATGAAGCATAATGAATCAATTGTTGTTTTTTCCGATCGATTCCTTCACCTTTGTTATGAATTTCCTAAAGAAGATATGGATTGGGATTTCTTAAAACAAGAGTTTGAGGATTTTTCTCTTATCTCTTTACATGGTAAACCTGAACCACCTGATTTTCCTTCTTCCCCAACTCTTGTGAATCATGAGACACCTCTAATTTCAGAGGAGGAATTTACTGCTCCTTTTGTTCTTTGTCCTCCTTATTTTCTAGCTCCGATGAGGGTGACTCTATGCAATGGTAATAAAGCTGGAAAATATGCAAATCAAATTCCTAATCCATATTCTCATTTTTCTTTTGTTTCCCGTGACTTAGATTCAATGGGGGGAATCCCAAAATGACTCATAAAGCCCACGATAAAGACTAACTTCCCCATTCTACAACATGATAACTCCAGCCTCCAATTTGATTTACATTCCTATTATCCTCTATCATCTACATGCCATGAGTCTTTGTACTGTGATCTGCCCGATCAATCTGATCCACCAACTATTTTTTCACACTCTCTTGATTTTCACGTTGTTGGTTCAAATTGTGATCATGTACAAGGTAGTCACATTACATAGGCAAAGGAGCAGGAAGGTGAAGATGCTTTCAATATTTATTCTATTTTCCAAAATCCTCCATGTGAATATGATGCGCTTCCATTATTGGATGATTTTCAATTTTCCAATCTCAGTAGTGAATCAAATGTAATCAATTCTTTTGATCAATTTGTAGAATTTGGAAATAATCATTCTAATGGTGATAATTTTGTTGATGTAAGTGATGACGAACACCCAAGTGCATTGTGTGATCTTCTGGTTTATCACGAAGACTTTAGATCTAGAATCTAATTTGGTCAAATAAGGTAACCTCATCGAGACTTCCTCTTCATCTCACTACCCCTTGTGGTCTACCATTTGTGATGCATCTACTTCTAACGAAGATACTCCATGCTCTTTAAGTTCTTCATCCGATGAGTTAACTTCTAAATTGACACAAGGTGGTGAGATTACCAATGATGAAAACGAAAATAATCAAATCATTGATTACTATTTCCATCCCTCATCATCTCTTCTCTTATATGAAGACAACCGTCCAAACCAACTTGCTCATGAAATTTTTCCGACTCATGTATCTTCAGAATTGCGATTAGATGAATCTTTCAACTTGAGTAATCTGGTTGTTGAAGTTGAAAAGTCTGATCAAATTAGTGACAGAGATGGATGCACCCGGTTAATAATTATCTCATCAAAATTTGTGAAAGCAAATATGCTCGCACCCTGCATGATTTGGTTCAATCTTCAGAATGCGATATTTCAATCCTTGAAAATTTTGGGACTTGCTAGGGAGTCAAGGCACTTCAACTTCGGTTGGTGGTTACGTCAGGATCTCGCAACCCTGGCAAGACCCCCGAAATGAGTCAGGTCTGGTTTTCTTCACAAAAATCTTCTTTCCGCATGCTTTCACTCAATGTAAATTATTTATTGAAATATATTTGGCATTGTGAATATGATCTTCCGAACTTTCAAGATTCGATTTTTGAACGGATTTAAGATGATTCATCTTCATGTAATTCTCTTGTATCAAACGCGGGTTTGGAATGTGTATCTATCGTAAAATCATGGAACTATGAAGTTGATTATTCTAAAGATTAATTTTTGCCGAAGGGGTCATATTTGTCGCACTCTTTTGAAAGCAACCAACTCCTAATCCTTCTTGTGAATATCTTAATGTTAATCCTTTTCTTCATTGCACCTGAAATCCTCTTGAGCGTCAGTGAATGCATAGATTATTTGATGAATCAAATTCTTCTTCACTTTTTTTACCCTGATTGATTTCATGTGTTTGTTATAATAGCATTCCCTTTTACTTCCTTTGATGATTACGATGCTAGTGTAGTGTGTAACCAATCACAAGAAAATGGTTTGTTACACTTCTTATGTGAGGAAGATGATTCTATTATGCAGATTTGCATTTGCGGAATTGTTCGATTTGATTTATCTTTGGTAATTACGAACTAGGAATCTCATGATTTAATAAGCCCATCTCATCATTATTATTTTTCTGATGATTGTCATTTAACTTACTATTTTCCCATCAACACATCCAATGACAATCATTTTACACCTTTTGATTTTTATGGTTTAACATCTCACTATTTGGGTACTTGTCAAGCAGTTGAGGCACTTCCGCACTCGCAAATGGTTATGTCAATTCCTCCCTACCCTTACACACTTGTTGAATATTGTTACACAAAAAAATGTCACCATGACTTTCTACAGTTTGCATGAGTCCATCAACACTCATACGTACCTCCTTTGCAAGTCTTAAACCTCACCTCTTCATGTCAAGCCTTGAAAATGGGAGAAAGACCTTAAAAATATCTCAAATCATGGTTTCACACTTTCTCCTAGCATTGCATGCGATGTCGCACCTAATTCATGTTTCCTGCGAATCTAACCGCTCTGTATATTGAGTAATGGGTGCGAACCCCTGTAAAAGTTAAAAATGCGTGAGTTCATTCTTAAAAACTCATCTTGGGTCACTTCTAGACACTTCTAGAAGGAATATTACGCTGGCAA
>APFE031461220.1:32505-45588 GCA_000404065.3 Pinus taeda
TTTTGAGCTTGTGAGAGGAGAGATCACATACCTTTCATGTCATTTGGGAAGTGAGTGAGGCTTGTCAAAGTAGAGGAGACTCCTGCTGGACCCTGGAAAGAACTTGTGCAACATCAAGGCAAATGCTGTAAGGTTCTTTTATTCATAAAGTTAATACAATCAAGTTTGTTTTTCTCAATGAACTGTCTCTAATGGTTTATTTTATGAGCTCCTTGATCTTCATAATGAACATGTTTTGTTATACGCAGGTATGCTTTCATGCGTGATTGTTTGTGTATGCAGGTTATTAAACGAGAACTGCTTGAAGTTGTTGGGATAAAACTGCCTCAAACAAGTGTTGGACCGAGGTAGGGTCTGTTACACCTCTTAGTATTCATTAATGAATTGAAACATGTTTAGAGAAAAGTAATTATCTTGTGCTCTTTGTTGCTATGTATCATTAGATACTAGGGAGATCGGTCTTTTCCGCAAGAACGATTTATCCGGCCAACAAATTGGCGACTCCACTGGGGACTGGTTTGGTTTGGATTTTGATTTGTCTTTACTTTGACTTGAGAAACTTAAGTTTTTGTTTCTGATTTTGCCTTGATTTGTGTGAGTTTGGGTACTAGTTAGATCCTGGTTGGATTTTTATTTTTTGAAATTTTGGAAGAGGACCGCACCCTCTGAGTCAGTTACAGTGCGGACCTATCCACATTGTTACAGTGTAACACAGAGCGGCACCGCACCTGGTTCTACTAGCTGCCTGCGAACCCCTGTAAAAAATTTGAAAAACCTAAGATCCATCTACCCAGTTAGGTTTAGTTTTTGTCCATAGCTGTTAGCATATGCCCAGACCTGCACTTGTTTTGACAAAACTTCCTTGTGAGTTAGTTTTCATTGGCATTCTTGTTTGGAGTGATTTTCTAAGAAGTTTTGTCTGATGGGATTGGTTTTTTCTTGGTCTTTGTAGTATCTCAGAGATCCGAAGCCTTAGAGCTTTAGATCACCCTAGTCTCTCTGGTCTTCTTGCTGAGTTTGACTAGCTTATGAAATCTATCCGTGAAGAGACCTAGATCCCATTTGTCTCTTTTGCAAAACTTTGATTGAACTTGATTAAAAGTTTCGAATTTCATTTTTTCTATTAAAATATAATTGGATGTTTTTGATTAGTTTGTTGAGATGAACAAATTGATCCTTAGCTAGCTGAAACACTAAGTTGAACATCCTCAAAAACATTTCAAGTTTCTTTTCAATCCATTTTCGTCTAGATCTCAAGATTAGATCATAGTTTTGAGTTTTTCGTAGAAATTATACAAGCTTGTTGAAAAGGGATTTTCTGTGAGTGTCATTAAGAGTCTCGTTTTAAAGTTCTTTGGAAAAGACAAAAAGTTTCCTTTCAGTTGTATGTTAAGAGAAAGATTTGATTTGCAAAGCATTGCATTTTCGACTCTTCCTTAGCTAGAAATTCATTGAAAAAGAAAAGGAATTGTTATCATCTTAGGTGCATTTTTAGTGTTTTGGAGTCGAGTCTTGATACCATAAAGTTTCATCTCAGCACCCATTGACTTAAGGAACAAACAATAAAATTAACGCTTAATTAAAATCAATCTAGCAATCGTTTTATTGTCTAGGGCTCTTTTGACCAACATAGCTTAGGTTAGTATCTTGGAGTAGGGAGTAATTAACTCTCCAAGGTAGTTTAAACAAACAAGTAGTCGATCTTGCGGTAGGAATAAAATCAAATTGTTACATCTATGCTCTGGGAAAGCTCCTCTTAAAGGAGAAGCACGAGATCATATATGAACCAGTGTGGGAATCAATCCTTCCTCATTGGGAACGATAGAAGATATTCACGTATTAAAAACGGTAAACCTCGGATTAACCATTGTCGAGGAGCCTGGGGTCACTTGTTGGTAAACCTTGATTATGTCCAGGCGCCTTCCGGATTGAGCTTTGTTACTCTGCCCTTGCTGCGTATCGGATCGTAGACTGTTCCCCCAGGTATATTTGTTTCCGTTGGTGACCTTAGTGACCATAATATTTAGGATTCTTTCCTAGGTGACGGTGGAGGGAAGATCCCACTGTACCTGGAGCAGACGTCGACTAGACTCACTTGGACTCTCTGAGGGGTTATCTTCACTCAAAACGGTTATAGTTGAGAAACTTGTGCCAGTCTGTTTCATTAAGCAAGTTGTCGGGGTAACTGTTCCAACCGCCATTTCTGTATTGAATTCTGTGACGTTGGATTTCATCACCAACTAGTGTTTTCGATTCGGAAAGATATTATTTGTGTGTGGTTTGATCTCCTAGATTTGTTAGGCGTGTGCTTCAAATTGTTTGGTTCTTTAGCGATTTTAGGTCTTTTTCTTGAGATTTTTCTTTGTTTTCGTGTGAAGTAATTAAATTAATCGTGGCTGAATTACCGAGACAATCCCGTCGACTACGGGGGCAGCCTCCCAAATTTACACCAAGTCAACTGGAAGGGTTACGAGCCCTTGTCACACCTAGTGACAGTAGGGTTGGGTCACAGGAGGCCGGAGAGTCTTCGTTGATTGTACATCCTGATTATCTAGTGCAAGCAACAGAACATATTGCCGAACCGATTTCATTTTTTAAGGTTATTGGTAGTATTACTCCTACTAGCTCATTAGCCGAAGAACCTGAAATATCTGAACCTGAAACTCAAATTACTGTTACTCCATCTTCAGGATTTGCTTCTCCTGTTTCTAGTGGTCCTAGTTCACCCCAAATAAAAAATATTATTACCGAAAATCTTCCTTCGGGACTCATTTCCATTGAAGAAATTGTAAGTTCAAGTCCGAACGAAGGTATAAGAATCCCTGAAAATCAACCGACTATTGAACTTAGGGAGCGTGAATCTATTTTCTTCAGTCCCATTAGAAGTGACGCTTGGTATATTTTGTTGACCAATTTCTTAGAAAATCCAGGTCTCGCACCTTCACTACCTCGATTTCCTTTCCATCCAACACCCAGAGGTTATTATCCTCCCTTGAATATGTCGAGACAGTCATCCTTGTTTACTTAGACGCCGTAAACTTTCTTACAGGGTGGTCCTTTTGTTCCTCCTGGGTATCATTCTGTATCTGGTACGTTTTCAGGAGCTTCTCCTCAACCCATTGATTATGCCGTATCTCCTGGTCATTACGGAACTAAACTATTAAGTGTCGAAGAGATTTTTATGATGTCTGGTACTACTCCTAATCTGCAACCTCAAGGTAGTTCAATATCGTTTGGGGGGCAGCCGCAAGGTACTCCAATACCGCCTGGGGGGCAACCCCAAGGCAATCCGTTACCTGGGGGGCAACCTCAAGGACAGTATGTTCCTGCGGGACAGTATTTTCCTCAAGGTCAACCCAGTACCAATATGTACCTCAAAGTCAACCCCAGTATCAATATACACCTCAAGGTCAATACCAGCCTCAAGGTCAGTACCAACCCCAAGGTCAGTACCAACCCAAGGTCAGTACCAACCCCAGGGTCAATATCAACCTCAAGGTTTTCAACCACCTTTAGGTCAATCATTTATTCAAGGACCTAGAAATGTACCATATAATTATCAATCTTACACTCAACCTAGTTTTGTTCCTCAATACGTTCAACCTGTTATGGGTCCATACCCCAGAATGAACGTGGTGTGGGATCAACAGACTCTGCAACCCAGTGTGCAGTTGTCATCTCAATCTGGATAATCTTTTGTTTCCAGTTCACCCTAGCAACCTGTCCAGCCTAATACTCAAACTGCTACACATGGGGCAGCTCAACAGTCTGGGCCTAGTTCGCCTCGAACTCCGTCCCAAATGTCTGTTGCAACTGTTGCGGCTTCTATTCAATCCACTCCACCCATTTCTGGAGTATCAGCGGCTCCAGTTTCTACTGCTCCTGTATCAACTCCTTAGGCCTCTTTACCCCAGTCTAGACCTACAATCCAGACTCCGGTTTCCATGCCTATAGGACAACCTGGGCCTAGTACGGTTATCACAAGTCAACCACAATTTACTTATCAATCGTACCAGGGGCAATACCAATACGGTCCCGCGGTGCAAAGCCCGGCTTATCAGTATCAACCGTACCCTGGGTATACGTATCAACAACCTCAACAACCCCAGTATGGTCCGGTTAATCCTAGTTTTCCAGGAGGATATAATATCCCAAATGCGAATCCGATACCAAGCTATCATGGATATCCTCCTCCTGGGGTTGGTCTTATGACCCCAAGGTTTCGGGATCCGAACCGTCAGTTACCATTTATAGAAACTTTGGATTTGCCTAACATGTCGCGCCTTACAAACGATCCCATCAATTATCTTCTGTTTTTGGCCGCCAATGCCGAACAAGTTGCCTAGTGATATACCAAAATTTGAGGGGAATCCAGGAGAAGATCCATCTAATCATGTGATGACTAACCATCTCTGGTGTGCATCGAATTCCATTATAGATGATTCCATTTGTCTTCGTCTTTTTCAACGCATTTTGATTGGCCTTGCAGCCAAGTGGTACATTGAGTTGCCACGAGGCTCTTTTTATAATTTTAGTCAGTTAGCCACTTCCTTCCTTACTCATTTTCAGCTGCCAGTCCGATATGACAATGGCACAGAATTATTAACTTCGTTAAAGCAGTCGACGTCCACGTATATTTCAGATCATATTCATGAGTGGCGACGTCGACGCCGTTTAGTGAAAGTTTTTATCGCGAACCAAATTTTGGCAGAATGGTTTGTAAAATCATTATTATCCAAAATAACTGAAGATGTAGCTAAGGCAGGAGTAGTTACATAAGAGCAAGTAATTGCTCAATCTTAGTACCTTGACTTAGTTTATACGCAGTCAGGTACGTTACATGAGAAAATCCCCGACCTTTCGAAACAAAATCAAATAGCTGCACCTCCCTTAGGGTCTCATGCCGCTGATGGTATGATTGGTACTGTTAATACCAAAAGTAAGAATAAATCATCCATGAATTCTTCTCCTATTATAACTTTACCAGATTCCCCTAAGGGAGAGTCTTCACCTGAAATTGTTGCCGATGTTCATGTCGTAGAATCATCCACGACCAAATCAAAATCTAACGGCAAGAAGAAAGGTAAGAAGAAGAACAAGCAGAACTCAAAGGAGAAATCCGATAAACCTGAATCTACTAACGAGAAATGAAAACCTCGATATCCTTGTCTCATCTGTGATGAGGAGCACTTTACAAGGGATTGTCCGCATCGTGCCGAGGTTGCGAAAATCGTCAGAGGTTCGCAAACACCTAATGTTTTGAAGGATCCTTTTCCAAATCAAGACAGTAAAATGATAGTTTCTTCCTCTAGTGCCTCGGAAGAGCCCATAATGATGATGTCACATGTAAGGATTGCGACACGATCACAAGATTACGGGAGTAAAAGTCCTCTTGGTGGTAAGGAAGTCGAATCTTCTAATTCCAATCCATCCACCTCAGCTCCATCTGGTTCTGATCCACTACAGATCGAGAATCCAAATCCCGACTTAGTATTCAAACCGCCCGCTAAGGGTATACTTCGAAAGTCAGCTTTCAATCCACATGCGAGAGCTGCTCAGAACTATAACATTGTTGAAGATTTAGCTGTTTCACCTTCAGTAATGTCGGCTTTGGAAGTGCTGCAATCATGTCCAGCACAGCGTAAAATGCTATTGTCGGCTATAGGAGCTGTTGATCTTCAGAACTCAAACCTCATAGTCTTCGATTTAGAAAATAGTACACCTCGTCTTCTTCATCAAATGGCCTTCCAGATTCCAGTGTTAGTCAAAAACAGACCTTGTTTTAGGACTGTGATTGATGAGGAAGCTTCCACGTGTATTATGTCGATACAGTGTTGGAAAACCCTTGGTTCTCCTACACTTAATCAATCCCTGACGATTCTAAAGGCCTTTGATGGCTGAGGGTTTCATCCTTATGGCCTTTTATAGGACTTACCTATAGGGGTTGAAGGAAAAACCGTTAATCTCGATGTGGAGGTGGTTGACGCCCCTCTAGATTACAACCTTCTTTTGGGTCATAGTTGGTCTTACGCTGTGACTGTTGTTGTTTCATCAGTCTTTCGGCTTATTAAGATCCCACATAATGGAAAGATCATAACAATAGATCATTTAACTTATTTCTCGTCTGACCCATCCTCTGCTGAGAGTATTCAACATGTTGGCAAAACCGTTATCCCTTATAAGGATGTTGGAGTAGGATTAGTTAAATATTCGGGTTTACTCGGAACTTTTTTCATTTCCTCCTCCCAAGGTACAGCCCCTTTCGCAACCATTCATATGATTCCGTCAGAATCCATTGTTCTTGACGATCCTTGGATCGTTCCTTTCAATTCCGAGGTGGACTCTCTTGGCGATGCCATGCCTTTAAGTCCCTTTGAAGTTTCTTATCAGGCAGTACAGTCGTTTTCCGACTCAAATTCAACCAACCTTGATCTAGTGAGTGAGATCAATGGGAAATCACTTTCAATCTCAACCTCAGAGTCAACAACCTTTTCAGAAATTGTTCACACTGATGAAAAAATTCGGGAACTGTTTTCTGTTGATGCATTACCATGGGAAGATCCTCATCATCGGTCTTCGTTTTTACCTGAGATTGATCATTTTGAAAATGAATTTTCATCCATTTTTACCACTGAATATGTCAAAGAACCGTAGAATCCATTGAAACATTCTGATTCTGAACAAAATTTAGCCAATATTTCTCGCACGGTTCCTATCGACATTTCAGTCAAACCTGGGATTGTTGAAAACCTTCACATAGGTGCTTCTTGTACAGACATTGAAGTCAACACATATAAAGCCCTATTTCAAGAATTACGCGACGTGTTTGCCTCGTCCTATGAGGAAATGCCAGGAATTGATCCTTCAATCATTGTTCGTGAGATCAAAACCTACCTGGATGCTAAACCCGTCCGGCAACGGTTGCATCAAATACACCCACGAAAAGCTGCTGCCATCAAAACCGAAGTTGAGAAATTACTTAAAGCAGGTTTCATTTATCCAATTCCTTTAACGGATTGGGTATCAAATATTGTTCCAGTTAATAAAAAACAAGGGACAATAAGGAATATGCATCGACTATAGGGATATTAATCGTGCTTGTCCAAGGACAATTATCCCACGCCCTATATCGATCAAATTATCGATGATTGTGCCGGCAGTGAAATTTTCTCCTTTATGGATGGATTTTCTGGTTACAATCAAATTAACATTCTACCTGCAGATCAACCAAAAACGACATTCATCTGTCCATGGGGGACATTTTCTTATTGCAAATTACCTTTTGGACTGAAGAACGCCGGGGCAACTTTTCAAAGGGCCATGTCTTATGCGTTTCATGACATCAAGCACATTGTGCAGCCCTATCTTGATGATTTACCAGCTCATTCACTATGAAGAGTCGACCATCTCACTCACTTATGAGCCATTTTCATGAGATGTATGCATTATCGGATTAGGCCGAATCCGCACAAGTGTGTTTTCTGTATCGAAATGGGTCGGTTACTGGGATTTGTTGTATCGGAAGTCAGCATTCGCGTCGATCCTTCGAAGGTCGAAGCCATCGTCGAGTTACCACCTCCTTCGACTCTTTGCCTACTCCAGAGTTAGCAAGGGAAAGCAAACTTTTTACGTCGTTTCATTCCTAACTACGCCGAGATTACAAAAGGTTTCACCCGATTGTTGAAACAAAACACTCCATTCTTTTGGGATGAGATAGCTGACAAATCTTTTGATGCACTAAAACATGCGTTGACCCATGTGCCATTATTGCATCCTCCCAACTACAACCAGGATTACTTCTTGTACCTCGCCGCTTCCCATTCCACTATTGGGATGGTTTTAGTTCAACAGGATGAATTCAAAAGTGAACATGTGATATATTATCTTAGTCGAACCCTAACTCCCACTGAGTTAAAATATTCACATGTGAAGAAACTAGCCTTAGCTGCAGTCCAAGTTGTTCAGCGCTTTCGTCATTACATTTTGTTATGCAAAACCACTGTCATTTCTGACTGTAACCCTATGCAATACATTTTGACTAAACAATTGTTGGGGGGCAAGTATTCCAAATGGATTGTTATCCTGCAGGAATTTGACTTGGAATTTGAGAAGGCCAAGTCAAAGCAGTCTTTGGTTTTTGCGGAATTAATGTGTGACTTCCCTCATGTCGATACCAAACATGTGGCAAAAGAATCCATTGCGGATGAATCCTTGTTCCTTATCAGCACTGTTGATCCATGGTACCGAGATATCATTGTCTATCTCCAAACCCAATCTTTTCGGCCCGATACTTCACAATCTCAAAGCCGGAAAATACGATTCCAATCCCGACCTTACACTATTATTGGAGATACCCTTTATCGTCATGGGGTGGATTCTGTTTTCCGTCGTTGCCTTACTCATGAAGAGGCTGAGAAGGTTATTAATGATTGCCACTCTGGAGCGTGTGGCGGTCATATGTCTGGGTATGCCACAACCCAAAAGATTTTGTGCGCTGGATATTTTTGGTCATCCTTATTCAAATATTGTATTACTGTCGTCCAGAAATGCCACAATTGCCAAATTTTTGATCGTAAGATGTGCGCTCCTCCTGCTCCTCTCCACCCTATCATTGCCGTTGGTCCATTCGCAAAATGGGGTATCGATTTTATTACATGTAACCCTCACTCGGCCGGGGGGCATGCGTATATCATCCTTGCGGTAGATTATTTTACCAAGTGGGCCGAGGCGATGCCTACATTTTTGACAGACGGCAAAACTACTACGCTTTTCGTTTTCAATCATATAATTGCTATGTTTGGTGTTCCCCAAGCAATTATCACTGACCATGGGAGTCATTTTCGAAACATCATGATGACCGAACTTATAGATCAGCTTGGCCTGTGTCACGATAGTTCCACTCCATATTACCCACAGGAAAATGGTCTGGTTGAAGCAGTCAACAAAGTTCTAGTCACCATGATCCGACGAATCATTGGGATTCATCGGTCGAATTGGCACAACATGTTATTTTCACCGCTTTGGGCATACTGAACCTCAGTCAAAACATCAACAGGTTTTACTCCCTTTCAACTGGTTTACGGTTTAGAGGCAGTATTGCCCATTGAATGCGAAATCCCGTCATTACAAATTGCCGTGCAATTATTACCAGCCACTTCCGAAGAGGAAAAACGTTTATTATACTTAGCTCAATTAGATGAGAATCGACGCAATGCTGCATTAGCTGTTGAAACTCATGCCAAACAGATCAAAGCTCAGTATGATCGGAATGTTACACCCCGCAATTTTTCGGAAGGCGACCTAGTTTTACTTTACGATCAAGCAAACGATAAGCTAGGGGCTAGCAAATTTGTACCCATGTGGCATGGTCCTTATATTGTCAAGCGAAAGTTGGAAAAAGGGGCCTATGAGCTAGAAGATTTTGACGGTGTCTCTTTAGGTAAACATAGGAATGGGCTTTATCTAAAGCGATATTATGCTTAAACGATTGGCGTGGATATTTCATTAGATTAGGTTTTTCTAAGTTGGTGTGTTCATAGATTAAAGATGCGTTCTTTACTTTAGAGAGTATTTTTCATTATTAGTCCTGCTTATCTTGATTTTACTCATGATATTGCAGATGTCGACGCCTCTCCAAACATACATCGGTTTCGCTAATGGCGCTTGTCATAGTACATGGAACATCTCTTCCGCAGCCTGGGTTATCTATTCACCCTCTGACGAGTTAGTATCTATGCACGAGGTAAGCCTCAGTCAAACAACGAACAACAATGCAGAATACAGTGCAGTGATTGAATTATTATTTGAATACATTTCATTTGGAATTTGAAGTTTGATTGTTAATTTAGATTCGGAACTCGTTGTATTATAGCTTAATCGAGTTTATGCCATTAGAAGATTATTTTTGAGAGTCCGTCCCTTGGAACGAGAATTTGATTACATAGAATATCAGCACATTCCAAGATATTTAAATACATTAGTAGATGCAATTGCTTCTCGAATGTTAAATAGGCATTTGCATTAAATCAAACAGTAAATTTAAAAACATCTCATAAACATGTTTTGCAAGATAACCATAGTAATAGCATAGCATATCATAAGAGTGTGTCAAAATATACATCGTCTTCAATCATAGGTTGAAAAACACCTTATGATCGGCAAAAATGATAGTATCAAAAGTCCAAAAATGGGTCTACAAAGCAATCATCCTATCACTGGTGATGATCCTGATAAGACACCACTGCTTGGGCCACCCTACAAAGTAACCTCCTAAAAGGTCCTGGGACCCCATAGCACTGAAGCTGAAGAGGAATGTCATCTATGATGGTCTCCGAAATATCTGCGGTCAAGTGCTCTAGATGGCTCTCCAACTCAGCCAAGGTCTCTGCTGTCTGGTCCTATGGGGCTGGTGCTGCGGCAGCTGGTTGTCTCTGATCGTAGGGCTGGAGAGCGGCTAGTCGCCGTGGACCCACATCTGCATTTAAAACTTTTACTATTAGTTTTGGGACGATTGTTAAAAACATACATATAAAATTAAAATGTTGAAAAACAATTTTTACCTCTATCATCCCATTGCTCTCCTGGTGGAAGAGTCATGTCGGGATCGCCGCAATAATCCATCCCAGCGTATGGAAAATCCTGAATAATAAAAAGTTGGTTCTCTAACCAACAGAAATGCTCTGGAGTGAATCGAACAACCTCAGTACCCTCCTCTGGATGGAGGGCCATAACTCCAACCCATCGCATAACCCGAGGATCTTGGGGAAGTCCAACCTCAACTGTGAGTTGTTGTGGAACCAGCATCGGTACCCTCTCTAGGGCAAAGCTGACAACTAAATAACCATAACAAAAGTTCTTTAGCTGCCCATTCTTCGCCCTAGTCAATTGGCCCTTCACATTGGCCAATACAGCATCGCACCAGTTGAAGATGGTGCCTCGGAAGCAATCCACTGCCATGCGCATCTGGGAGCCTGTAGCTAGATGCAATGCTACGCTCCCACAGAGTTTGGTAATAGTAAAAGCAATCACCTTCAGTTCAGGGCGGGAGATGGTTTTCACATCTATTCGTTTGTCCGGATCTTATTTATTACAGAACTCTAGTCGGAGACTAGCAGATTGGCCACCTGGCCTAGATCCGAATAGAGATAATTGCTCGCCTCTCTTGCGCAAGCCAGTCAAAAAGTATATGTCATCCGGCTCGATTTTGAGCCGGTTGCCACCAATAATGAAGTACTGGTCTTGAATGCTCCACCTGTTCACCAGCCATTGTAAAAAGTCTACTTGTGCCCTCATGCCAGGTATGGTCCAAAATTTGAAAAGCCTGCATGCTCTCAATGCCTGTAATGAAGGCGGATGGAGTAATGCAGCCTGATCCACATCCTCATGCTCTCTTTCTCGCCAAACAAGCATATTGTGTACCTACATTACAAAATAGGTGGATTAGAATTTTCATTCCAAAATTCTATGGGTCAAAAATGGGAAAACTAGGGTTCAAAATCCGCATTCCGCGGGGTTCGCACCCATCCCTTTAGAGACAGTGCGTAGGTGCGCATTTCTCCTTAAGGCTAGGTGCGGCACCCCGACTTTTCCATGTGCACAGAAAATTCGGAGTGCGCAGGGACCACATGGCGCCCCTGCGCAACCACCGCGAGCGATTTTTTGCCCTAATTTTCCTCCAAAAAACGAAATCTAAACCCTAAAACAAAATTTCAAACAGATGAAATGCAAGTCAGACACATTGTGGATTACTTGGAGAAGATGGTTCTCGATTCCAGCGGTCGGATTTTGCGCAATTTCCACGGGATTTTTTTTACCAAAAGCTCTTACTTTTTACTCCAAAGGTAAACGGTAAAAATGAACTTGTAAAAGCCCTTTTTATAAGATTTTTTGAATAAATAAATTAAAATTTATTTATTTTTTACTTTGAAAAGGTCATTTTTGGTGATTTTTATTATTTTTAAACAGATATGAGTAATTTTTGCAATTTTTGTGCAGAATATTGGGGATTTAGGTGAAATTGGTCATTTTCAACAAAAAACACATAGGAGTCCTCTTTAAGCTCTTTTCTGACTCGTAAACAATGAAAAGATTGCAAAGTGTTTCTTTTTAGACTCGTTAAAACAGAATTAAAAAGACGGTCCTTTACAGCTCTTTTCCGACCATATAAACATGAAAAGATTGCCGGACTTTTGTCGTTTCAAGTTCGATATTGGTAATAAAACGACGTGTTTTCGATTGCTTTTTTACTTTTTCAGATTGAAGGCATTAATCATGAAAAGTACTCCTTGGTCGTAATGATCGAGCAATTCTCTCAAGTATTAGTTTATACTTTTTCTGCCTTGGGAGACATAAATTTACGAAAAAGGACAACCGTGGAGTTTTCTTAAGTTTTTCTTCTGACTCCCTAAAATTGAAAAACACCGAGTTTCTCCTATATTGAACTCGTTAAAATTTCACAGTAAAGGACCTGTTCAATTACAAACATGAACGGACCACTCCTTCTTAGGGTTCGAATCTAAACTAAGTTGGACTCATCCGAAGGATGAGCTTATAACCAAGCAAATGTTATCCTCCTCAAGCTTGTCAAAATAAAGAGGTACTTGCCAGAAATGGTGGGGGAAAAAGAGAAAAATGAACCAGTTTGTTGTACTATGTGTTTGAAAAAACTTTCCATCACTCTTGAACACGACACTTTTATCCACCTGGGTTGGGAAATCCTTTACCTAACAGTTAATCAAGCCACTTTGAAAGTCTTCAGCCCGGTTTCCAGGTATTAGCTTTGGGTCAATTGTCACCAAGCCATCTGTAGTGTCGTTATGTGTTCAAGAGGTCTGTGCAAATAAACCATTCACCTACAAAATATCTGTCGTCCATCATTGGCCATCCTTGAGTTAGTTCTTGCCAAATATATTTCTTCAGACTTGATCTATGATTTCGTGTTGTGGGCTTGCCTATGACGGATCGATTTCTATCGACTCCGACTCATTATCTAGAAAGATGATCTAGAAATTGTCAGTACCTTGGAATCTGCATGCCTCAATGGCAGGTTTCTCGCCTTTGACGACAGGTTGCATCATTGACCTT
>APFE031461220.1:51787-104209 GCA_000404065.3 Pinus taeda
TAGAAATGAAGACCCTGGATCTAGTTTCCACCATCTAGGCTGCGAGGAATTTTGTTATCATTATATAGTGGACTATTCATAAACAGATGGTTGTGCCCATATTGTGTCCATATGTTCCTACTTGTGATGTAATACAAAATCATTCCTGTATCAGAGCATTTTTAGATAGTCCTTAGTCAGTTTTGATCTGAGTATGGGAATGCCTACCTCAACGATGATATTTTCACATATATATATTTTGCGTTGAATGTTTTTACAGGTTCGACCGTGGTATCCACAGGAAGATCCTTGAAATGATAAAGTCCTTCACTCTTCTTAGATGATCAAAAACCATCCTCATCTATTACAGACTTCGCACTTTAGGGGGCAATCTGTTACACAAAAAATTGTCACCATGACTTTCTACAGTTTGTATGGGTCCATCAACACTCATACATACCTCCTTTGCAAGTCTTAAACCTCAGCTCTTCATGCCAAGCCTTGAAAATGAGGGAAAGACCTTAAAAATATCTCAAATCCTAGTTCCGCACTTTCTCCTAGCATTGCCTGCAGTGCCGCACCTAATGGTCATGTTTCCTGTGAACCTGACCGCTCTGTATATTGAGTAATGGGTGCGAACCCCTGTAAAAGTTAAAAATGCGTGAGTTCATTCTTAAAAACTCATCTTGGGTCACTTCTAGACACTTCTAGAAGGAATATTAAGCTGGCAAGTCCGCTCCACCTTGGTTCATCCATCCCATAAATAAGGGAGCTAACTCCATTATATGAGGTGCTTATCCCATTGAAGGAGGAACTTATCCCTTCAATGGTGGACCTACAACTTCCTCCATTTGCACTATAAATTCATGCATTGGGTTGGTTGTAGAGGAGGTTGAAAGCTGAAGATTCTTGAGGGTAAATGCTGTTGAAAACTAGGCTTCCTTTCTGAGCTTGTGAGAGGAGAGATCACATACCTTTCATGTCATTTGGGAAATGAGTGAGGCTTGTCAAAGTAGAGGAGACTCCTGCTGGACCCTGGAAAGAACTTGTGCAACATCAAGGCAAAGGCTATAAGGTTCTTTTATTCATAAAGTTAATACAATCAAGTTTGTTTTTCTCAATGAAATGTCTCTAATGGTTTATTTTATGAGCTCCTTGATCTTCATAATGAACATGTTTTGTTATACGCAGGTATGCTTTGATGTGTGCTTGTTTGTGTATGCAGGTTATTAAACGAGAACTACTTGAAGCTGTTGGGATAAAATTGCCTCAAACAAGCGTTGGACCGAGGTAGGGTCTGTTACACCTCTTAGTATTCATTAATGAATTGAAACATGTTTAGAGAAAAGTAGATTTGCTTGTGCTCTTTGTTGCTAGATATCATTGGATACTAGGGAGATCGGTCTTGTCCGCAAGAACGATTTATCCGGCCAACAAATTGGCGACTCCATTGGGGATCTGATCATGATTATTTTTCTGATGATTGTCATTTAACTTACTATTTTCCCATCAACACATCCAATGACAATCATTTTACACCTTATGATTTTTATGGTTTAACATATCACTATCTGGGTACTTGTCAAGCAGTTGAGGCACTTCCGCACTCGCAAATGGTTATGTCAATTCCTCCCTACCCTTACACACTTGTTGAATATGATCAGATCTATTTATCATCACAAGATTCTCATCGCAATCCTGTGCCTTTAATTGAAAATTCGTCTTTTCAAAGATTTCAAGGTTTTCAAGAGGATTGTCATGAGTTTTACGATCCAATCGTTGAATGGTTGGAGAAATCTTACTTGGTAGGCTCTGTCACAAATAACAAGTTTTGATATGTCTGTGTGCTTGCTAAGTATTTTGGTTTAGTTGAAGACATATTCGCAAGAAGCTTCTGAGGTTTGTTGAATGATGGTTTTCATAAAAAAAGTAAGAATGTGAACCAGTTAGAAGTAGCGGCTATGGCCTATCTTTTTGCTAACATGCCAGACCTTCAAATTTTTGTGCAAGCTATTAAAGTTCTTATATTTTCTATTGCACATTGTTTTATATTTGTTTTAATCGATCGCATATTTGTGATTGCATATCGAGAACAATTACGGAGGCTACATTGGAAATTCCATTATACGTGACCTCGACCTTCTAGTCATTAGGTTAGGAGTAGGATTAGTTTCATCCTAGTTTTCCCTCTCTTGCACTCATCCTGTGCTTGTTCTCTTCAGTCTCTCTTATCTCATTACTTATGTCTTGCATTATGTTTTGGTTTAGCCTCTTTTGCTTGTGCTTTGGTTTTTCTTTCTTGTTGTATTGTGTCTTTTCTTTTTTGTTCCATCGGTAACACCATGCATGGAGATGTTTTCTTGGACCAAAAGGGAATGTAGAAAAATAGAAAAGGACTTTGTAACACTACAACATTTGGCTAATTTTGTCCTTCTTCCTTTTCTGGGTTAAATCTTTTGGTCGATGATGTTCCAACAGAAAATACGATCCTTGCATTAAGAAAACCTTGTGTTGAACCATGACCTCCATGTCTATTCTAGAAACCTCATGCCTGCACTCGGGAAAATATAAACGAGCAAACCAATATAATAGGCCTTATATATGCTTCTCTAAAGGGACAACCTATCCCACTCTCAATAAGTCGAGATCCCTCTTCCACCCATGAAATAAATAAATGTTGATGTGCAGTCCTATATAAATAAATAAATAAAGGCAAAAGAAGAGAAAGGCTTCCTGCGCCGAGAGGTGAAGCAAGAAACTCCGTCGAGGTATTGTCCAAGCTCATTGGCAATGGATAAATGTTTGTGTCCCTGAAGTGACTTCGTCGGGGTACTGTCTATGCTCGCTGGTAGCGGAGCAACACCAGAGATGAAAAACTATACTCTGAAAATCTAAAGCTTGCGAACTTTATTACCCTATCTTGATTTGAAACATTGTGTGATCGGTGATCTTCTGTTTGTGTTTAACCAAATAAAGGAATGAAGGGGACTATGTTTATGCACGGGTTAAGTGGGGAAGCCATGGTAATCTCAATCATGAATCAAAACTTTCTGAAGAACTAGACCTTGCACGAAATAATTCACCAAGGTAGAGAAGTTGGATTTCTCTCAGTGTGTCGCCAAGTGTTGTCACTGCAAAAAACACCCTCCAAAATTTTGCGTGCACTCGAATTTTGGAGCCTATTGTGGATCTTGTGATCGGTCATTCCATAGTCACTTCTTGGTTGATTGATGCTTTTGAGCTCCCTGCTTGGATCAGAAGTGTCGAAGTCACTTACTCACATATGCTCAGGCTGCAACAAATTTATGAGCGCATCCTTTTATGCAAGCTTGGACAACCATAACATATTGCATCAAGATTGTGCATGTGTGATGTCCAATCCATGTCGACAATTAGTGTGCACTGACAACGACATTTTCTCACATTCTAGTTGCGTTTGTATTTCCATTTCGGTGAGTTTTGCAAACTATCGCCTTCATGCACCTTTCTTTTCGTGAGTGTCATTTTCATGTTTTTCGGTTGTCTCTTTCACTTGCCTTCACTCTAACTAGTGTCATTTTCATGTTATCTTTGCTCTAACATGTTTTACTTTCATTAGCGTCCACATATCACAAGAGTCATTCACACTTTAGCAATTGGAGTCTTTTTGCATGTTAGTTGTCGCACAATGTATGTACGCTTGTTCTAGTGTTTTCAAGGGGTTATCTTTGTGAATATAAGTTGGTCTAACCATGTAAACATCATTTGCACTTATTCCCAAAGTTTTTAGCACTGTCACACAAGTGTTGTCACGATCGTTGTAAAGTGTACCTTTAGTGTCACACTTATCATAAAGTCGTCGCAAGGTTGTCAATTGAGGGAAATATGTTGTTAACATGTTTTGGATGATCTATGTTGTTGTGTTGTCAAAGTGTTTCAAGTGTGTGATCACAATCAAGTCATATCACTGTTCACATCAATCTCTTCAGTCCCGCACTTAGCCATTTTTAGAAACTCCCCAACAACCTAACCTCATCCGGCCTTCCTCAACATCACACTGCGCAGTTCTAACCCTCAAGTTGCATCCTTGTCCCTTGACGCTACACAATGCGTAATTCATGCTTCCTAGGACTGTTGAACTATGCAGTTCCAGTGCTCAAGCTCGACCTTGCCTCCCAAAATCGTGCAATTCATCCTCCTATCCTAGCTTTAACTGCACATTACGCAATCTCTAACCTCAAGCTCATCATTGAGCTCCTGAATTGTGCAACTACGTAATGACCTAGGCTCCTCTACTTCCCATAATTGCACATTTCTCCCAAGTAGTGCAAAAACCCGCAGCTAAGCTCACTAATCCTAGAAACTGTGCAGTCTGTCTCCCCAGTCCTGCCTCAACTGTGCACTACATTGTCTCGGGGCTCAAGTTCACCACTGAATCCCTGAGATGAGAAATTGTGCAATCACTTGGGCTCATATGTCCTCCAAAACTATGCAATAGGTTGATCAAGTGCATATCCCTCAACCTGTTACCCTGAGCTCCCAGACTGCACAGTTTTCTTTCTCAGCCTAGCCTGCACTGTGCACTGCACAGTCTGAAGGCTCAAGCTCACCCCTGACTACTTGAACTGGGTAATTGCGTAGTTATTGAGCCTCTTTCCTAGCTTTTCATCCAGTTTCGACTCAGTCAGTGAATCAGTATGCACCATCTTAGATTAGGGTTTTATCAGGCTAAACACATCTTGTCATGAGTGGATTGTAGACATAGTTACTCTATCATGCTATGGCAAGATGATGAAGAAAGAGATGGAGAAGGAGGACATGCTAGAAGACACATATGGAGCTGAAGAAATAATATGATCATCAGGTGATAAGACGAAGAAATATTGAACTCTAATAGAAGATGAAGATGTTAACACAGATTGCCATTGATGTCAATATGGCAATATTCTAGGAACAAAACAGAGCTATCGGAGCTCAGGAGGAGCCATATCGGGAGAAAGGTATGCCAAAGAATACACTATCAAGAGCAATATATGCCACAAAAGAGTTAAAGGAGGCGAAAGAGTTAAAAGAGGCTGAAAACACACACACACACACACACACACACATATATATAGATATATATATGCACTATCAATATCGGAGGCGGAAAAGGGTGTATATTTCGGAATACACTATCGGAGGTGGCAAATACATATATATTGGCGAATTGGCGTCAGTGATGCCACGAGGCAAGGGAAAGACCCTCGGGGCCATGCGACATGCGATTGCTTTGATCGGCGATCGCAATATCGCATCGCCGAGATGCAAAGGAGCGGGGCCAATAACACATGCTACTGCCGATTGCGATTACACAGGCGAACCCAATGGGTTTTATAAACCCGACTTTATAAATTTTAAGTTCCGCGCATAAAGGGTTTTTCTATGTATTGGCGGGTTTCGGTGTAAAAACCGAAATACAAAGGAAAAGCCCCGAAGGCATAAAGACCGGACCCGAAAGGATTTTTTAGAAGTGGCCCTATAGTACTTAAGTTCTGTAAGTAGGATTTCAGGGGGGCATTAGGTGATAAATGGTATTGGGTTGGCTCCGCCCGATCCCATACAATGGGCGACACGTGGCTGGTGGAGGAAAGAGAGAAACCGCTTTCTTCGGGCAGGTAACCTCCATACTTTTGGGCCACCCAAAAATGAATATTGACCGCCAGATTGAGGATCTCGCAGATCGATGGTGGGCTCGCGATAGCGGCTGAAGGTGGACCCGAAGCAGTTATAGATGTGGGTGCAAAGTTCTTTGAAGTCCACCCTTAAGCGTTTTGGTTGGGATTTTCATATATTTCCTGTGTATTTCAGTATTTGTGTTGCCCGGGGTTTTTAAGGCCAAAAAGCTTATAATTGGAGTTCTGATAGTTCAGTAGACCTGAAAAAAGCCGATTGCGATTGTGATGGTGACGTGGCAGGTGAGGCCTCCTTGTTGGTACTATCCCTCCAATAAAATCTCTCCGTAAACAATAAAGTCTGTTGGATGCACATTATTATTAAAAAGGGCCTTTGTTACAGTTTTTTAATGTGCAACAGCCTTCTCTAAGTATTTTCGGTCCTCGTTGTTGAATCAACATGTCCCTGAAGTTTTGGTGAACACGAAGAGACAAAGGAAGCCGAAAAGACGGGAAGCCGAAGGACAAGCCAGCGCAGAGGAAACCGAAAAGTCGGGAAGCCGAAGGACCAACCATCGCAGAGGAATCCAAAGCGATGAAGAAGAGGGAAGCCAAAGGACAAGCCAGCACAGAGGAAGCTGAAGCGAGTGTTGAGGAAGTTGAAGAGTCAGTGGAATGCGGAAACCAACAGTCAGAGGCATTAGGAACATATAAAATAGGAAAAACAAGGAAAGGGTTTTTATGTGCATATAATCAGAGCGAGAGGAAGCCGAAGTTCAGGCAGAGGCAGGAGAAGCAGGAGAACAGGAGTGAAGCAGAAGCTCAGTAGGCTTGGGAGTAGAGAACTACAGCAAAATAGTTTATACCAGGTTAGCTTTGGAGTCCACAGGGTTGGAGCCTCAGAACTGAAAGGATTGGAATCCTTGGGAGTTGGTGCTCCCAAGTGCAGAACTATTGCCTTGGAAAAATAGAGTTGGTGCTCTGGAGGTTGAAGCCTCACAAAAGTCCAAGTTGGTGCTTGGAAACTGATTGCAACCATTTATATATTGTATCTATTTCATTGCATTGTTTTTGTTAATAAAAGCATTTATTCCAGCTATCTATTTCTGTGTTCCATATATAAATGGTTTGGTGATAAAAAGAACAATTAAAAAGAAATATTGATTCACCCCCCTCCAATATTTCCATCAATTTGTATCAGGCTTCTTCATATTAGCCTAACAACTTGAAGAAGGATTCGTAGTCATGATGAGAAATCATGAAGCGTCAGGGAAACCTCCTCTATTCGACGGCACCAATTTTGGTTTATGGAAAAAGAGAATGACCTACTACTTAATGTCCCTTGTACCTGAAGTCTGGCATTTCATTCTAAATGAGTACCCAATTACTCCCACTCTTCCAACAAATCAAGACGAGAGGAAAGCCTACATTGCAAATGCAAAAGCCTTGAACTCCATCACTAGCAGAATCACTAATTCCGAGTTTACAAAAGTCATGAATTGTAACTCTACCAAAGAAATGTGGGATAAGCTAATTGGATTATACAATGGGGACTCAAAAGTCAAGAAGGCAAAAGCTTCAAACTCATAGAAGGCAATTTGAAAGTCTGAAAATGGAAGATGAAGAAGATATTGCATCATACTTTCTCCGAGTAGCTGAAATGGTCAACTCTGTTAATGGATTGGACGAAAATATTGAAGAAAGTACCATTGTTCAAAAGGTCTTAAGATCTCTTCTAGACAAGTTTGACTCCAAAATAAGCGCCATAGAAGAAATAAAGGATCTAGATACTCTCAAGATGGATGAACTCCATGGAATCCTCACTGCCTATGAGATGAGAAAAGGTGGCCCAAGCTCCAAAGATGCAATATTCAAGGCTTCAAAATCAAAGAAGGGGAGAGAAAGGAATGATTGTAGTGATGACTCCGATGTGGAATCCGAATTGGCACAATTTGTACGAAAGCTTAAGAAAGGATCTATGCTAAAAGGTAAGTACCCTCTTATCTGCTTCAAATATGGAAAAATAGGTCACTATGTTGCAAAATGTCCTCATAAGCATGATAGTGATGATGAAGAAAATTCTAAAAGAATGATATACAAAAAGAAAGGGATCAATAAGAAGAAACTCTTCTCTAAGCAAGATGAGTCTGATGAAGATGAATTTGTAGTCATCAAAAAGAAATCAGATGAAAAAGTGACCATGCTAAAAGCTAAGAAACATTATTCATGGCATTCACAAATGATGATGACTTAGGGCTTGAAGGAAATGTAGATGAGCTGTTAATAAGTGCCATTGAGGAAAATGAGAAATTACGGAATAAAATCATTTCTCTCAAGGTAGAAAATGAGGAAACAAAGAGAAGGGAATATCTCTTGGAAACAAAGCTAAAAGAAAAAGAAGAAACTTGTGAAGAACGTGAAGCCGAAATAGTATCTCAAAGGAAGGAATTGGAGAAAGTTAAAAAGGGTTGGAAAAGCTCTCAAACACTTGAGACTATCCTAAAAAGTCAAAAACCTCAACATGACAAATATGGAATAGGTTTTAAAGGAGAATCATCAAGCACTAAGAATAGTGCGAAAAGCTATGCCAATGCACTTTCCAGCAACCTAAAAGAAGAAAGAGTATCTCATCAAAGGCGCATCCCAGATCCAAAGAATGAAGAGAGAATCACTTCAAAGAGGAATGTGGATTCGAATCATGGATATTACAATAGATACAAACCAGTATTCCATCAAAGGCCCATCTCAAATCCAAAGAATGAAGCGGGAGTAATTCCAAGGAAGGAAGTTGATTCACACCGTGGCTACTACAACAGGTACAAAACTATCTTTCTTGGACATTGTTTCCATTGTAAAAACTTTGGTCATCAAGCCAGACATTGCATGGCTCGCAAGAATGAAACACCAAAACTAAAGGATCAAGTAATCAAACCACATGCCCCCAAAAGGTAGGGACAAATCAAGATCTACAATTCGTTTCATCCCTTGACCAAATTTGATCTGATTTGCTCATTCTGCTACAATAATGGACACTATGAACAAAATTTCCCACTCAAAAGAGGAAAAAAAAGCAATGAGAATCCCAACACGGATAAATGTGGCCTGGCTCTATATGCTCAAAATAATGAAAATCATTGGTTTGTTGATAGTGGGTGCTCCAGACACGACAGGGGACAAAAGGAAGTTTGTCTCATTGAGAAAAAAGGAAGGAAATGTATCCTTTGGAAGTGGATCTACCAGAATTAATGGAAAAGGAACTATTACTCTTATCAATGGAAAAGGAAAAGCCCAAAATGCTCTGCTAGTAAACGGGCTCAAACACAACCTCCTGAGTGTTAGCCAAATCTGTGATCAAGGACATAATGTTGTCTTTAGCACCAAAGACTATGAAATAAGGAACTCTTCCTCAGGGGAACTTGTGGTGAAAGGGGTTAGAACACCAGACAAAATTTACATTCTGAACAAGATTCAAGAAGATAAATGCTACTTAAGTCAAACAAGTGAAAGTTGGTTGTGGAACAAGTGACTTGGACATACAAGCTTTGACAACTTGATCAATATTAAAGTCGTATGAGACATTCCAAAGTTATTCAAACCAAAACAAGGAATATGTGGTCCATGTTAACATGGAAAGCAAACCAAAGCCAGCCACAAGACCAAGGAGTTCTCTACATCAAAGCCTTTGGAGACCATCCATGCTGATTTATGTGGACCAACTAGAAATCAGGCACTCCAAGGAGAAAGGTACTTTGTTTTATTTGTTGATGACTATCCTAGAATGATGTGGATGTTTTTTATAAAATATAAATCTGAAGCATTTGAGTGTTTTAAGAATCTTAAAGCTCTTGTAGAAAATGAAAAGGACACAAAGATTAAGTGCCTCAGAACAGATAGAGGGGGAGAATTCACATCAAAATAATTTAATGAGTTCTGTAAAATACATGGAATCAAAAGAGAATTCTCTGCTGCCAGAACACCCCAGCAGAATGGGGTAGTTGAAAGAAGAAACTGAACAGTTCAAGAAATGGCAAGAACAATGCTATTAGCAACAGATTTGCAGCCAAAATTCTGGAGAGAAGCAGTTGGGACAGTTGTCTATACCTTGAAACTCAATTAAGACCAAATCATGAAAAAACTCCTTATGAACTATGCAAAGGAAGACCTACTTCAGTAAAGTACTTCAAGATCTTTGGAAGCAAGTGCTTCATAAAAATCAACGATGGCTCACCAGGAAGGTTTGATTCTCGGGTTGATGAAGGAATCTTCCTTGGATACTCTACACGGAGCAAAGCCTACAAGTGCTACAATAATCGACTAAGGAAAATAGTGGAAAGCATTGATGTAAAGATTGATGAAGACCTTCCAGAAGAAGAAATTGAAGAACACGAAGTTGATCCTTTCATTGAAGAAGAAGAACTTGAAAAAGAAGAAATAGATCAAGAAGAAGCCAAGGAAAAAGAACCACCTCATACCCCTTCAAAGATGAAGTTTCTCCAGAAATATCATCCAGAAGAGCAAATTATTGGCAATAGAGATGAAGGGATGCAAACCTGAAGAAGGATGATAAGTACACCAAATAAAAACGATATTGCTCTTCTATCCATGATAGAACCAGAAACATATACTCAAGCAAGGATCCTCATTGGGTAAAAGCCATGGAAGAAGAGATGTCCCAAATTGAGAAGAATGAGACATGGGAGCTGGTACCTCGTCCAAAGGACAAAAACATTATAGGAACCAAGTGGGTATTCAAAAACAAAATGAATGAAGATGGACAAGTCATCAGAAACAAGGCAAGGCTTGTTTGTAAAGGCTATTCACAAATTGAAGGAATTGACTTTGAAGAAACATTTGCACTAGTAGCTCGTGTAGAAGCTATCAGGATGTTCTTGGCATTTGCTTGCTCAAAAGGATTCAAAATCTATCAAATGGATGTAAAATTAGCGTTTCTAAATGGGGAACTCAAGGAAGAAGTCTACATGGAGCAACCAAAAGGGTCTAATCTAACAGAAGGAAAAGACTTAGTGTGTAAGTTGAAAACGGAATTATATGGATTGAAACAAGCTCCTAGAGCTCGGTATGCAAGATTGGATCACTATCTACAATAACAAGGCTTCAAGAATGGAGTGGCAGGAAGTAATCTCTACATAAAGATGGATGAAGGTAAGTTACTAGTCACACTTGTTTATGTTGATGATTTGATTTTTGCTAGCAATAATGATGAGATGAGCCATGAATTTTCTCAAAACATGTCAAAAGAATTTGAGATGTCGATGATAGGGGAGTTATCTCACTTCCTTGGACTACAAGTATCTCAAACCAGAGTAGGATTGTTTATATCTCAAGCCAAATATCTTAAAGACATGCTTAAAAGATATGGAATGGAAGAGTGTGCACCCATGAGCACACCTATGACCACAAATTGCAAATTGAGAAAAAATGATGACTCCCCTCCAATGGATACAACTCATTACAGGTCAATAATTGGATCCCTTCTGTACTTAACTGCTACGAGACCCGACATAATGCAGGTAGTAGGAATGTTGGGAAGATTTCAATCTACTCCTAAACAATCCCATGTGTTAGCTGTAAAAAGAATTCTCAGATATCTGAAAGGAACTCCTAATTTCGGTCTTTGGTACCCTAAGAGCTCAACACTGACTGTAACTACATACACCGATGCTGATTGGGCCGGAAATGTAGATGATCAAAAAAATACTAGTGGAAATGTGTTCTTCCTTGGAGACTATTTAGTATCTTGGCTCAGCAAAAAATAGACATCCATATCATTATCCACAGCTGAAGCCAAGTATATAGATGCAACAGACTGTTGTACTCAAATACTATGGATGAAGGAAGCTCTAAAAGAGGTCAACATAGGTACAGATCAACCAATTACCATCTATTGTGATAACACAAGTGCTATCAGTCTTAGCAAAAATCTAGTGATGCACTCAAAGACCAAACATATACCAATCAAGTATCATTTCCTTCGTGAACAAGTAGCTGAACAAAACATCATCTTGGAATATATCAATACTAAGGAATAGATAGCTAATATTTTCACAAAACCTCTTCCTTGAGAAGCATTTGAACATCTTTGTCAAAAGATGGTGGTTATCTCTTTAGCATCGCTCAAGTTCATTCATAAAGATGTTGCAGGACAGGGGGAGCAGTTCGACAGGGGGAGTCTGTATGCATTCCTTTGCCATTGATGTCAAAGGGGGAGAGAAGAAGAATATTTCCATCAATAACAAAGGGGGAGATTGTTGACATAGATTGTCATTGATGTCAATATGGCAATATTCTAGGAGCCAGAGGAAGCCAAGCAGAGCTATCAGAGCTACAGGAGGAGCAATATATGCCACAAAAGAGTTAAAGGAGGCGAAAGAGTTAAAAGAGGCCGAAAACACACACACACACGCACACACACACACACACACACACACACACACACACACACACACACACACACACACACACACACACACACACACATATATATATCTATGCAATATCACTATTGGAGGTGGAAAAGGGTGTATATTTCGGAACACACTATCGGAGGTGGAAAATACATATATATCGGTAGATTGACTTTGGCAATGCAACGAGGCAAGGGAAAGACCCCCGGGGCCATGCGACATGTGATTACGAAAAGCGATGATCGCAATATCGCATCGTCGCGATGCAAAGGAGCGGGGCCAATAACACATGCTACTACCGATTGCGATTACACAGGCGAACGCAATGGGTTTTATAAACCCGACTTTATAAATATTAAGTTTTGCGCATAAAGGGTTTTTCTATGTATTGGCGGGTTTCGGTGTAAAAACCGAAATACAAAGGAAAAGCCCTGAAGCGATAAAGACCGGACCCGAAAGGATTTTTTAGAAGCGACCCTATAGTACTTAAGTTCCGTAAGCAGGATTTCGGGCGGGCCTTAAGTGGTAAATGGTATTGGGCTGGCTCTGCCCGATCCCATACAATGGGCGATGCATGGCTGGCGGAGGAAAGAGAGAAACCGCTTTCTTCGGGCAGGTAACCTCCGTACTTCTGGGCCACCCGAAAATGAATATCGACTGTTGGATTGAGGATCCCGCAGATCAATGGTGGGCTCGCGATAGCGACCAAAGGCGGACCCGAAGCAGTTATAGATGCGGGTGTAAAGTTCTTTGAAGCCTGCCCTTAAGCGTTTCGGTCGAGATTTTCATATATTTCCTGTGTATTTCAGTATTTGTGTTGCTCGGGGTTTTTTAGGCCAAAAAGCTTATAATTGGGGTTCTAATAGTTCAGTAGACCTAAACAAAGCCGATTGTGATTGCGATGGTGACATGGCAGGTGGGGCCTCCTCGTTGGTACTATCCCTTCATTAAAATCTCTTTGTAAACAATAAAGTCTGTTGGATGCACATTATTATTAAAAAGGGCCCCTGTTACATTTTTTTAATGTGCAACAGTGTTCTCTGAGTATTTTCGGTCCTTGTTGTTGAATCAACGTGTCCCTGAAGTGTTGGTGAACACGAAGAGATAGAGGAAGCCGAAAAGCGGGGAAGCCAAAGGACAAGCCAGCGCAAAGGAAACCAAAAACCCGGGAAGCCGAAGGACCAACTAGCACAGAGGAAGCCAAAGTGATGAAGAAGAGGGAAGCCAAAGGACAAGCCAGCACAGAGGAAGCTGAAGCGAGTGTTGAGGAAGCCGAAGAGCCAGCAGAACACGGAAACCAATAGTCAGAGGCATCAGGAACATATAAAACAGGAAAACAAGGAAATGGTTTTTGTGTGCGTATAATTAGAGCGAGAGGAAGCCAAAGTTCAGGCAGAGGCAGGAGAGGCAGGAGAAGCAGGAGAATAGGAGTGAAGCAGAAGATCCGTAGGCTTGGGAGTAGAGAACTACAACAAAACAGTTTATACCAGGTTAGGGTTGGAGCCTCAGAATTGAAAGGATTTGAATCCTTGGGAGTTGGTGCTCCTAAGTGCAGAACTATTGCCTTGGCAAACAAAGTTGGTGCTCTGGAGGTTGGAGCCTCACAAAAGTCCAAGTTGGTGCTTAGCAACTAATTACAACCATTTATATATTGTATCTATTTATTGTATTGTTTGTGTTAATAAAAGTATTTATTCCAGCTATCTATTTCTGTGTTCCATATAAATGTTTTGGTGATAAAAAGAACAATTAAAAAGAAATATTGATTCACCCCCCCCCCCTCAGTATTTCCAACAGAAGATGAAGATCACATGGAGGACTCCTCATCTTCAAGTCATAAGGAGGAGGAAGAAGAAGAACATGTACCATATTTTCGAGAAGACAGAAAGAAAGAAGCAACAAGAAGGAGAACTTGGCACTGTTACACCATCATGCAGTTCATGTCATCAGTGTCATCTCATGCACTATCACAAGTCATATATACCACATCATTATTGTGGATGATGAAATGTATTGTAAAGTGGAAGTCCAAAGGATACATTCAGAATATGAAGAGTCATGTAAGGCCAGAAAATTCATAGGAAGTCAAATAGTCATGAAGGTAGTCAAAGGGTCACAAGGAAGGTGAAGCATCACCTCTTAGTTGTGTATATACCCTCATTATATAAGGAAATGACTTTTCACCTTGGTTCCTCCCGCAAGGAATTAGAGAGACAAATTAGTTCTTTTGAGGAGCAAGGAATGGCTCTACCGCTCCACTATCGGAACTAGTGATGTTCATTGTATACATGTGTCATGGAACTTTTACTTAATATAAGAAGCCTTATGGGCCAACTTGTTCTTTATGCATGGATTATGGATATTTGTAAGACTATTCTGTGAATGCTTGTAATTCATGTTTTCTTTCATCTGTGCTAAATTAGTTGAATTGTTTCAGTTCTTTTGGTACTTATCATATTGAGAATGTGATGTAATTGTTATTAATGTTGTTGCATCCTCATGGACTATTTTGCTGGATATTAGATAGATCCTCCTCATTACCTTGGTTGCACTGACTGTCGCATCTCTATGGACTATTCTGCTTGATGTTGTACAAATCCTCCTTGTTTATGTGTGTCTCTACTAGGGTGGTGCTACTACCTCTCTCTTAGAGGCTCACTTTTCCCCCTCTACACAGTGAAAGAACTTTGACACACATATGATTGAACACTCACCAGGCACACCCTCTGTTAGGTCCCTATAATATTAGTGTATTCCCTTATTATTATTGTCATTGTATCCCCTTATTGTTATTGTTGTGCCCATGTTGTCCCCATATTGTTATTATTGTGCCCCATAGAAGCCCACTATTGTTATTGTTGTTCCCTTATTATTGTTATGTCGGCTTTGACTATATTGTGACCCCTTAGACTCCTATATATAGAAAGGAGGTCTTGTCATTTGTATCATCCAAGAATTGTTCATTTGTGTAATGTAAAGGAGGTTGCCCCCTCGAAGAGACTGATTTTGAAGTCGTTGATGTATCTTTTCTTCTATTTTTTGAGTTGGTTGCATAACAATTAGTATCAGAGCTTTGGATTCTAGGGTTTCATTGCTTCAAACAGGTCATCGTGGAATTTTTGCTCTAAATTTTTTTCTACAACATTTCAGAAGCTAAAATTAAAACCCATTTGAGCTGGAAAATTGATGAACCTCGAGTATAAATTTCAAATCTTGTCTCACTACATTTTCGGAGATATGATCCAAGGAAGTTAGGGTTTTTGCAGGCTCCCGAATTATATCGCAAACAAGTGACCTAGGGAAAATCGTCACAACTTTCTCTCTGAGCATCAGATTGAAATGTCGTAAAAAATGTACAGAAAGAGGACAAAATGTAATTTCATGTGTATCAGTTTCAGGTCCGAAGGTCGAAATAGTGACACATGGCACTTAGTACAAGTTCGCTCTACTGAACTAATCTATAATTAGGTCATCTTAGGGATTTGGAATAACTCTTTCTTGGAGAATCCAATCTTGATCAGACTTGTGAGGTTGGAACGAGCACTCAGAGGGTGACCCCAGGTCTATTACAACCTTTATCCATTCCAAGCCAACATTGGGAGGAGGTTTTAATGGAATTTATCACAGGTTTACCCAAGTCCGAAGGAAAGAGTGTTGTCATGGTGGTAGTTGATAGACTTACCAAGTATGCACACTTTTGTGCATTATCTCATCCTTTTAAAGCCAATACATTTTCTACTGTATTTATGGAAACAATTCAAATCTACATGGAAACCCAAAGATTATTTTAAGCGACAAAGATCCCATTTTCGCTAGAAATGTTTGAACAAAATTATTTATTGTCTGGGTACTCAGTTAGCTCATAGCTCTTCTTATCATCCTCAATCTGATGGGAAAACTGAGATAATGAACAAATGTTTGGAAGGATATCTTTGTTGCTTTGTATATGATAAACATACACAATGGGTCAAATGGTTGCCTCTGGCTGAATGGTGGTATAACACTTCCTTCCATGCTGCAACGAAAATGACCCCATTTATGGCACTTTATGGATATCATCCATCGTCCATCACATCATATTTAAGAGAAAATTCTAAGGTTCAAGCAATGGAAGATCACATCGAGCATCAACAACAAGTTCTCCAACTCTTAAAGGATAACCTCACTTTGGTGCAGAATAGAATGAAACAACAGGCAAATCAACATCACAGTGAAAGAAGTTTTGATGTAGGTCACTAGGTATTTCTACGGCTACAACCATACAAACAAATATCCCTCAAGAAATTATCACCAAAGTATTATGGTCCGTACAAGGTGTTGCAAAAGTTTGGTACTATGGCATACAAATTGGAGCTTCCTACAACTACCCGAGTGCACCTAGTTTTCCATGTTTCATGCTTAAAGAATGTTATAGGTGATAAGCTCCCAATTCAAACAATATTGCTAGAACTTGACGAGGAAGGAAAAATCATATTGGAACTTGAAGCAGTCACAGAAACAAGAACTCAACAACTACAAAATCGATCAATTTTAGAGTATCTCATCAAGTGGAAGAACTTACCCACTGAAGATTCCCCGTGGGAGAATGAGAATTTTATACAAACGCATCTAGAACCACTCAAGCATTGAGGACAACACTTTTATGAAGGAGAGGGGCATGTTAGGTCCCTATAATACTAGTGTATTCCCTTATTATTATTGTCATTGTATCCCCTTATTGTTATTGTTGTGCCCATGTTATCCCCATATTGTTATTATTGTGCCTCATAGAAGCCCACTATTGTTATTACTATTCCCTTACATTATTATTGTTATGTCAGCTTTGACTATATTGTGACCCCTTACTCTATCATGTATATAAAGGAGGCCTTGTCATTTGTATCATCCAAGAATTGTTCATTTGTGTAATGTAAATGAGGTTGCCCCCTCGAAGAGGTTGACTTTGAAATCGTTGATCTATCTTTTCTTCTATTTGTGAACTGGTTGCATAACACCCCCCTTTATTTTCAAAGGCACATTTGCATTCCTCTCTCTTGCTGACAGCCAGAGCCAAGGCATATGTCTAAGAATACATGAGAACCAGGCTGATATTTCGAATGGGGCTCCTACTCCAAACTATGTGAGGTCCAATTGGGACTTCACATCGGGGAGACCGCTTGGTTGATGGATTAGTGCTCATCATCAACAAAACCCATGAACCCCTTGGTTCCCCCTCCATGTGATACTCCTACTATGAAGAGACCATTATGGCTTCATGGCACTTTACAGGAGGCGGAGATACATGTTGTTGCAAGAGGAACCTTAAGGGAAAGCAAAAAGCCATGCCAATATCATGGCTATGTTGTAGCTATGAGAAACATCATTCAAGCCAAACGATGCACCTTTGAATAAGAAGTGAAAGAGACAGTGTGGAAGGATGCTATGGCAGAGGAATATGAATCCATAATGAAGAATGGTGTATGAGAAGTGGTTCTGAGACCCGAAGGCAAATATGTTGTGACTTCAAAGTGGATCTACAAAATTAAGCATGGTGTCGATGGAAGTATTGAAAAATAGAAAGCAAGGTTCATGGCTAGAGGATTCTCCCAAAAAGAGGAAGAGGACTATGATGAGGTATTTGCACCGGTTGCCCGATATACTACCATCTAATCGATCATTGCTCTTGTTGCTAGGCAGGGATGGACACTACACGATATGGATGTGAAGACCTTGTTTCTCAATGACATACTTAAGGAAGAAGTATACTTGGAGCAACAATAGGGCTTTGAGGAGCATGACAAGAAGACTCATGTGTGCAGGCTAAAGAAGGCTCTCTATGGATTGAAGCAACCCCCTAGGGCTTGGTATGCCCAAATTGATAGCTATCTGATGAAGCTTGGATTCACAAGAAGCAGTGTTGGTTCGAATCTCTATTTCAAACTTGTCCAAGGTATGCCCCTAATTTTGGTATTATATGTTGATGATTTATTCTTGAAAGTTGGAGAGCCTCTTATTCTCCAGTGTAAGAAGTAGTTGGCCTCTAAGTTTGAGAGGAAATACCTTGGTTTGATGCACTACTTCCTAGGCTTAGAGGTGCGACAAAGACCTGATGATATTCTCCTTTCTCAAGGGAAATATGTTGTTAAGTTGTTGGAGAGATTTGGTATGGTGGAATGCAAATCTATGGCCACACAAATGGAGATGAACATTAAGAAACTATGTGGTGAAGTTGTCGGACATGATATGGAAAATACTTCTAAGCATCGACAACTGATTGGGGCATTAATGTTTTTGGTGAACAATACACTAGACATATGTTTTGCAGTCAACACTCTAAGTTAATTTATGGTGGGGCCTCTATATGCACACTGGTTTGCTGCCAAGCATGTGCTCAGATACCTGCATGGGATGATCAATCTTGGATTGAGATATACTATGGGAGATGTGAGACTTCATGGATACACTAATGTTGATTGGGTCATAAATCTTGGAAGAGCGCATCAAGGTGTTGTTTTATCTTCGGGTCTATAATGATATCTTGGATGAGCAGGAAGTAGAAATATGTTGTCCTTAGTATGGACGAAGATGAGTATCTTGTTGTGCTAGCATGGCTAGTTGTGAGGTAGTATGGTTGGGGAAGCTCTCTGGAGAGTTGTTTGAGTAGGTATTGGATATGACTATGATATATTGTGACAACAAGAGTGGGATCCATCTCTAAGAGAATCCTATGTTCCACGATGGGTCCAAGCATATTGAGACCAAATATCACTATATCTGGGATATGGTGCAGAGAGGAGTTGTTAGACTCCATCGCATTTTGACAGATGAGAAGATAGTCAACATCCTTACCAAGCCTTTGCTAAAAGGTAAGTTATTGGTCTTTAGAGAGAAACTTGGAGTGGTGGAGATGACCCTTCAAGGGAAGGGTCGCGACTTATCACAAACACTGAGCTCTGGGAGCTCCTAGGGGCATGGGGTACTCCTTTGGAGCTATAAGGTTGGAAGATCCTTGTATTTTGATAAGTTGATCTCCCCTAGTCAAGTTCGGGACTTAACGAAGTACATACCCCAACATGTATCCTACCCACAAGCTAGGTTTGTTAGGATTGCCATTAATCTGGTTAATGAGTGAGGTGACTTAGGTTTGGAGGATATTTACCCCTGGCGAATGCGTCTGGTAAATTGATCTCCCTAAGTTCGGGATGCATTGTGTTCAACCACTTGATCACTTAAGATCAAGTTGGGTGACGTAGGGTTTGGAGGATCTTTACACCTACAAAAAATTGATCTCCCTTATTATCTGGATGGATTAGCCGATCTGACAAGGGTTTGAAGGATCTTTACCCTAGAGGTAAATTGATCTCCCTTGTGATGATTCTTCTGCTTTAGATCGAGAATGTTCAAAAGATGAGCAAAGATGTGCAAAGATGAGCATAAATGAGATATGATATGATATAATGGTGATGACGTCAAGGCATCTAAGATGAGACTTATGATGCAGTAAAAAATTCCTCCCTATCTAAGAGGGAGTGTTGAAAATTGGCAGCTGAGGGAGAAATTCCCTCCTTGGAGAGGCCTAACAGACCCTAAGGACCCCTTCTAGACCTTCGAAAAAATTAATTTGCTCATGGAAAAATATTATTTTCAAAGTCAACAATAAAAGTACAGGTCGGCCCAAAAGGAGAAATTCGTCCACCAAACCCACATATAAATACACCTAAGGTCACATCACTTGGAGGCATCACATCACATCAATCATTCTTCTTCTTGGTTCGACCTGGTTTGAAAATTGCAAGCTCTGAGCTCACACATGCGAAGAGGAGAGAGATATTTTTGTTGACTAGCATTGACTTTTGTTTTGGGACTGTTTGACCAACGTTGACTTGGAGGTTATGACTTCGTTTGACTTGGCTTTGGATCTATTCTTGTAAGATGAATTTAGGAGAGAGACAACCAAATTTTTCTAGACACTTTGACTAACGTTGACTGTAGATCCGAGGCTAGGGTTTCTACATGTCAAACTTTGACTTTGACCAGAATTTGTGGGCAAAATTTTGTGACCGTTTTGACTAAGGGAAGGAGGTCGCATTATTTTACTTGTCTGAATTTTTTGTAGTTGATTTGACCACTGACCAAGGACTAGTTAGGCTTGTGTTGACTGAATTTTTTGGAGTTGATTTGACCACTGACCAAGGACTAGTTAGGCTTGTGTTGATTGTTGTTGACTTTAATAGAAAATAACAAAATTGTTATTTGACCATATTTGACTATATTGCTCATATTTCATTGGATATTAGATTGGTTGACTTGAAAGTCAAGGCTTTGACCTTTGAATAGTTGTTGATGTACTTGGACTATGTATCTCTCTGCCGAACATTTGATGAACATCTAAGAGAAGAAGCATTTGGTTAAGGTTTTCCCCCTTGTGGGGTTTTTCCCTAGTCTTTGACAAAAATCTTTATGTCTCTATTGATCTTGGTTGTCTTCTATTGTGCATATCGTTTACTGTTCTATTTATAATTTCTTACTATTATTGGATTATTGAAATTATTTGGAAAAATTGATTGCTACTGAAATAAGAATTTGTTAAAAGTGATTGTTACAACATAGAACATTGAAAAAATTAACACAACTTAGATTTCAATCTATTTTGATCAAATTTGTTGTGACAAACTATCTAGCGAAATATCCACAACGGTTTATGGATCAAGATCTTACTCAATTGTGGGTGGATCAAACACTAATGGTAAGAATATGAAACAAATTTTAGTTCAAAGTTTGAACCTACTTCTTCCTGGTGTAGGTTGGTGTGAAGGCTATTGAACCTTGCTTTTCATGTTATAGGTATAGTTGGGTGGGAAAGTGCCCTTGCCACACAATTTTCCTTTGCAACCTTGTTTGAATGATGTAAACACCATCCCAAGTTATCAATATTTGTACTAAATTCAAAGTCCTGATGCAAACTCTATCTCATGTTATTGATATTTGTACCAAATTCAAATTCATATACATAAAACAAACTTCCAATTGTGAAAATGACAAATCATTATTTTATATATAAAATAAAATAAGTAATGTCATTGTAATTGTATGTGTAGATTAGGACTTGAAAGAAGAAAAGAAGGAAGAATGTTGAGACTCGTTGCTCTTGTATGTGTTGAGTTTACAACCATATAACGCCACTTTTCACATCCATAAGTCTTCATCTCCCTTGTAGTAGATGCTATCATAACAATGTCATGGTTGGTTAAACATGTTTGAGTGTCTCAAAGATTAACTATTGTTAAGTAAAAGTGATTATGGTTGAATATGGGGGAGTATAAATATTAATGGTTAATTGTGGTTGATTATGAGTGGACATTGATTAACTCTTGGACAATATTTGATTATGAATGACTATGTTCGACTATGGTTGACAATAGTTTACTACAATAAGCCTTGTCAATAGGGCTGACATTAGTTGACTATTATTGACAATGGTCGACTTTGGTTCATTATAGATTTTAATAGTTAACTATAATTGATTGTAGATTGAGTATAAATATCTTTGGCTATTTATGGTTGCTAGTGTTTGACTATGATTAAACGTGTTTGAGTGTGTCAAAAATTAACTGTTGTCCATTAAAAGTGACTATGGTTGAGTATGATGGTTGAATTAGGTCAAGTAGAAATCATAATGGTTAGCTATGGTTGATTGTCAGTTGACTTTGTTTAACAACGATTGACTATGATTAATCATGATTGACTATAATATATCGTGTTGATAAGGTTGATCATTATTAACTATGGTTGACTACTTTTTATTTTGTTTGACTATGGCTAATTATTGTTGATAATAGTTGACTTTGGTTCATTATGGTTCTTAATGGTTAACTATGGTTGATTGTAGATTGAGTCTAGTTATCTTTGATTGATTGTGGTTGATTATAATTGATTATGATTAATAGTGTTTGATTATGTTCAAATGCGTTTGAATATCAAACAATGACTATTGATAAGTAGAAGTGATTATGGTTGAGTATGATGGTTGAATTTGGATAAATAGAGATCACAATAGATAATTTTGTGTTGATTTTGGTTAAATTCGATTAATAATGGTTGGCTATAATATATGGTTGAATTTACTCTATATTAACTATACTATGTGATTAACTTTGATTTAATTTTATTTACGCAACTTTAAATGAATATCACAATGTTTAAGATGAATTTTTTAATCATTTTATTCTCTCTCCTGTATTAATTGCTTCTTCTTGAATAATAAAAAAATTACACTATACTATATTTAATCTCTCTTCATAATGTTTCATAAATAAAAAGTTAAATTTACCAAAATGGATTAAATTCTTCATATTTATGGAGAACCATGACACTCATTAATTGCTTTCAAAGGCATGGTGTACCGAGGCTAACCCGCAAATTTGTCCAGACTGTAAAAAATGACTAGAACCCAACAAATATTTTTTCAAAATATCTGGTAGAAGGAGTGTTTGAATAGTGTTTTTGATGATGAAAATGGATTCAACACAATCAAAAACCTTCGATCTAAGACTTTTGTGATCCATATTGTAGATGAAAGTCTTTCAGATTAATCATATCATTAGGATTGGGTCGAAATTTTGAACCAGCTAATGTGGTTCGAAGGATGAACCACATTAGTTGGTTCGAAACGTCTACCCAATCCTAATGATGTGATTAATCTGAAAGACTTTCATCTACAATCAAAAACTCCCAGGGCACCCAAAATCTTGAAGTTTGACAACTGTAACTTGGATTTACAGAATTTTCTGTTAGATTTTATCAAAATCTTACCGAAATTTCCATGATTTTCTAGACAAATTTGGAGTCGGGTTAGACTATGGTGTTTTGAAAAGGTTATATGTGGTCTTCTCTAATCATGCATAGGAAATGCAATGAAGACCAAACATTTCCTTTGGCTTTGCCTATCTCTTCAATGTCTTTGTTTTCTCATCTACCTTGCGTTGTGTTGCTTGGCGTTGGAGGTATATTGAAATAAATAACTAATCATCAAAGACGTTGTGGTACAATAGTTAGTTGGGGAGGTTTGATCCCCACAGGTCTTGTGGTCCAATCCTAGGCAGGACTATGTACGCATAAGAGTTGCTTTAGGCACGATTTCTTCAGTTGAAAAAAACAGTCATTAGAGAAGTTGTCGTAAGTTGTTTGCTTTACGAGGGTGGGGAGGAATTTGTGTCTGATTCTCTGTGTGTTTGAAAGAGATTTGGTGCCATAGTGAGTGCTTGTAGAGAGCCACCAATGAAATGTACCATTCGGCTAGGAAGGTCTGAACCGCCCTCTTTAGTTCTAATTCTTGGGAGTAGTCATCCGAAAAAGAAAACCCAAATGCAAAATGGTAATGTCATGGTGTTTTTTTGTTAAATGAAGGCTTGTGATTTTTTCCTTTAAAATCTAGTTTTGAAGGTATAAATAGATTTAACTCCTAAGAATTACTAAGGTATTTGAATTGTACATTTTATAGTTAAAATTTGTGTTTCCAATAAATCTCTACAAATTTTTGAGTAAATCTGATCCAAAAATATATCAGAAACTCCAAAATTTAGAACTATTAAACTAAATAGTAAATTAAACTTAACTTTTAAAATGAGCTTTTGAATATATATGGCTGAAAATTTTCAAAAATACTCCATTACGACCTAGTACAAAGTTGAAAATTAAGATTCCAATAAATATCTGTAGAATTTTGAACAAAATTGACCCTATGCTAAAAAAAAGAAAGGAAGAAGAACTTATTTTAACGTCCACGAAGATAAAAATAGCCTATGGGACAAATTGCTTCTCCATCTGATTCTTGTATTCAACCATTTTCTTGTGAAGTCTCAAAATAAACGCTCACAACTTCTCAACAAACCCCTCTCTGAATAGATTATCCCAAAAGCTAGCTGCCAGAATATCTACATAAATTTCCTTGCTGTCTTTGAAAGTCTCACATTTAAAAATGAAATGTTTTTCTGTTTCCACTTTTTCAGAAGAACAAAAAATACATACACTTTCATCCCACACTTCTTTTGGCCTTTTATAGCGCCATGTTTCACAACGGAGTTGATGAGAATTAGTCCTTAACTGTGCAATACGAATTTTAGTTTTCGAAGAAATATTGGCCCCTATGTACACGTTTTGTTGGTGATTATGAGTAGGATTGAACTCTTCAATATAATACTTTTTCTTTCTCCCTAGCTCTTTATCCCAAGTACGCTTGTGGAACTTATTCATAACAATTTTTTTTTATCTCTTTACTGTTTATGGGACACATGTTCAAGCAAATACTCCATCTACGAAACCATTTGTTATTTCGCTGTGTCCAAGTCTTCTTTCTTTTGCATAATATGTCATTAAAGACAACCTTAGGCCATATGCTCTATTCCATTTACTCAATTTCTTTTAAATACCTTATTACTCACATCATAACAACTCTTTCAATAAGAGCAACCCCTACTTCACTTAACCAGATAACATAAAAAACTGCACTTTTAATTTTGGATTTGTAGAAGTCAATTCCGAAATACTTGTAATTTGCAAATTCTTCCCTAATAAAACTTAGGTTTAACTTATATTTTCTTTTGTTAAAAAATTCTTAAAAACACAACGAAGTATAACCGTCAAACCACTGCTTCGTGAAACTGTCGGTATAAAATTGCAGAGCGGGTTTGTAAGGACGATCTGTGCTAGGGTTGACAAACAACAGTTGGCAGTCTGCAACAGGTTCTGGTCAGAACGAAATGGAGTTGTCTATAATGCGATTTTTTGGAGATTCGGTGACGAAATCCGGCGGAAGAAATTGAGGTTAAATTTTGATTTGTTGCAGTTAAAATGGTTTTTTAACTGCATATTTGGATTCACACCCTGACAACCCGTTTTGATTGTGCAAAAACTAGCTATCAAACTTGCCATTCGAATAAATCGCTGCCAGATTTTGACCAGAAAAACGTCCCAAAAAAGCTTTCGCGTTATAGACAACTGCGAACGAAATTGGTAAGTAACCTCTCCACTAAAAAAGGGCATGACAAGGTTTCACAACGGACAGCTGATAGGCCGCAACAGGCCCCGGACAAATAACGAAATTGGTAAGTAACCTCTCCACTGAAAAACGGCATGATAGGGTTTCACAACGGACAGCTGATAGGCCGCAACAGGGCCTGAACAGACGGGGAAATTGGTAAAGAGCCCCGTTAGAACGCATTTGGCGTAATTAAATAAAAACAATGCAAGTGCTTGCTGACATCGGCATTCACATTGTACATACAATATATTATTATTCTTATGACAGAAGGAGTGGATGCTGACATTGCCATTGACATTATTGGATTGGTAGCTGTGAACGTAGTTGACCTTCGAGGATAGAGGCCAAGTTCATTCGCTCGCTTCACAGTGCAGAGTTTCAGCTATCCTGAACATCTCGATTGCATTTGGTTTCTGAGTTGAAAAGGAAAAATAAAAGTATGAGCAGAACTTCTGAAACAGTTCGTTCCCAGGCTTTTTCTTTTTTTCATTGTCCATTCTCTTGTATTATCTTTTTAGAATCCTGGGCACGAAAGTCGTAAACAATGGGTCACAGCGTTTGGTAGATAAAATTAATTAAACTTACCCACGGCAAGGGGTTAATGACTTGTGCACCATAGATCGATCACTCTCGCTTTACTTACCTTCGTCGGTTAGAAGCGTTGGTTTTTTCAGGTGGGCCGTAAGTTGCTTCCCAGTAAGGCCCCGATCACTTCTGGCACCAAGCGAATGGTTATTTTGTCGAGGACAATTCTTTTCAGAGTAAGATTCCGATCGATCCAGTAAAGTCTAATCAATTCCAGTTCAAATTATGAAACAGTATAGTAATAAAATAATATAATTTGTTGTTGCAAATAGATGATGCTATGAGTTGAATTGAAAAGATAAAGGCTCAGTTTGCAGACTTGTAATTCAGAAAAATCATTTAATTTGTTTACTTCAATCTGAACTTTGTTATCCAGCGTTCATGAAATACCTGTAAATTTGGCAGCTGTTTTAACTTAATTTGTAAATGCAATTTATTCCACGTAATTTTTAATTTTGTTCAGATTCCGATTCCGTTAACGCCCCTTAAGTACGTATATATATATATATTTTAGCAATTGGAGAACTTTATCTTACCAAAAATGATTTACATAGTATAGAAGCGGGCGGTAAACAGTAGAAGTGTGTGTTCAGACAGAGGGATGTCTGCAAAAAGCCAATTCTGGCCTGAAAAGCATTGGTGAGGGACCATCTCCCCTTAACAGGGAAACCGGATGATCCCTTGAAGGAAACATTAGAAAAATTGAGACAGTTTTGAGCATATTCAGCACAAAAACAAATGGTGGTATCTAGATGGTATATTTATAAAATAGGTTACTGATCAAGAAAGAAGGTTAATTTAACCAAGAAAGGGAATGCAATTGAACATAACCATACAAGTAAAAATTCAAGGTTTACATGGTAAAACCTTGACAGGGTGGCAAGGAAACATCCATGGGGCAAGGGATTGGAATCTCTATTCAATCAATAAATGATTCTCCTGACAATAGTTTGGTCTATTCAATCAATAAATGATTCTCCTTACAATAGTTTGGGCATTCATTAGTTTTATATATGAGCCTCCTTAGTTACATAACTACTGATTCGGTATGAAACCAACTTTTCAATAACTAATACAATTTACCCAAATTTACATTAATTAGTTGTCAATTACCAACAAACTTCACCTTGACAACAATTTTCCTAATCCTTGCCCATGCCCATTCATCATATCTTCTGCAAGCCAAGAGAAGCTAAACACCATCGCAGCTTCTCTACTGTAACTGGCTTTGTGAATATTTCTGCTGTGTATGGACCTTTTGAAGAGTTACTTTTCCGCTATCGATCACATGTCTCAAAAAATGATACCTTACATCAATGTGCTTGGTTTTGTTGTGATAAGCAGGATTTGTAGCCAAGTGAATAACACTTTGACTATCACAAAGTACATTCACTTTCTCCTGCGTCCTTCCAATCTCATCAAGTAGACCCTTTAACCAGATTGCTTCTTTACTAGCATCTGAAGCAGCTATATATTCTGCTTTGGTAGTGGACAACGCAATTGTTTCTTGAAGCTTTGACATCCAACTAATTGCTCCACTGCAAGAGTAAAGACATAACCTGTAGTAGATCTTCTTTTGTCCAAATCACCTGCATAATTAGCATTTACATATTTGCAGACTGATCCTTCACTATCATTAAAGATGATGCAATGGTCACTTGTGCCTCTTAGATATCGAAGCACCCATTTCACTGCTCACCAATGTTCTTCACCTGGATTTGCCATGAACTTGTTGACAACTCCAACTGCATATGAGTGTCAGGTCTTGTAGATACCATCACATACATTAAGTTGTCTACAACATTTGCATATGGTACATGAGACAGATACTGCTTTTCTTCATCAGTTCTAGGACTCAAAACCGAAGAAAACTTAAAATGGAAAGCTAATGGAACATTAACAGGTTTCACATTGTTCATACATAACTTTTCAAGTACTTTCTCCACATACTTCTGCTGTGATAACCAAAGCTTACCATTTTTCTTGTCTCTGTGTATCTCCATGCCCAAGATATGTTTTGCTGCTCCAAGATTCTTCATATCAAACGTCCTAGAGAGCTGAGCCTTTAACCTGTTGATCTCTTCCATGCTTTTGCTTGCAATAAACATATCGTCAACATACAAAGCTAAGATAATGAATATGCCATTGAAACTTTTGAAGTATACACAATGATCATACTCACTTCTAATAAAGTTCTGGCTCACCATGGAGTCAAACTTCTTGTACCATTGTTTGGGTGACTGCCGCAGACCATACAATGATTTCCTGAGCTTGCAAACTAATCTTCTGCTACGACCTTGTACAAAACCTTCGGGTTGTTCCATATATAACTCCTCATTCAAATCACCATGTAGAAAAGCTGTTTTAACATCTAACTGTTCTAACCCAAGGTTAAGTAATGCAGTTAGTGCCAACACAGTACGAATAGAAATAAGTTTTACAACTGGTGAAAAAATCTCATGAAAGTCGATACCTTCAACCTGAGAATACCCTTTTGCTACTAGGCTCGCCTTATACCTTTCGATACTTCCATCAACTTTCCGTTTTAGTTTGAAGATCCATTTGCATCCAACAACACTTCTCCCTTCAAGAAGTTCTGCTAGATCCTAGGTATTGTTCTTGGCTAAGGAATCCATTTCTTCTTCCATAGTCGTTTTCCATTTTTCACTATCCGTATCATTTACTGCTTCCTGATAACAAGAAGGTTCCCCATCTTCAGTAATCAAAGCAAAAGATGAAGCAGAATCTTCACACCTTTTGGGAGTTTTTCTTTCCCTTGTAGACCTTCTTAGAGTGACTGGTTGCAGAACTGGTTCAGAAACTTTAGCAGTTTCCTTTGTACCTTCAACACTTTTTTCTCCAGAAGTCTCTTCTTCCTTTTGACTGTCATCGAAAGGTCTAGCCTCCAACTGAATTTGTTGATTTGGCGATACCTGTTCCTGTTCAATTCTTTCAACATTTGATTTTAAAAAAGATGATTCATCAAATGTTACATCTCTACTAATGACTATCTTCCGCGATGTAGGATCCCACAACCTGTATCGTTTCACCGCATAGTCATACCCAACAAAGACATAACATTTCGATTTTGGATCTAATTTTGAATGCTGATTTTTAGGAATAAGAGCATAAGCATCACAACCAAATATCCTTAAATGTGAATAATCACAAGACTAACCTGACCAAACTTATTCAGGAATTTTACAATTAATTGTTACTGAAGGTGATCTGTTAACTAAATAACAAGCAGTGGATACTGCTTTTGCCCACAACTCCTTTTGCAAGTTAGCATTGCTGATCATGCTTCTGGCTCTTTCCTTAAGAGTCTGATTCATACGTTCAACAACACCATTTTGCTGACGAGTATAAATAGCAGTTTTGTGTCTAACAATTCCTTCATCCTTACAGTATTGTTCAAATTCTATTGAAATGAATTCACCACCATTGTCAGTTCTTAAACATTTAATTGATTTGCCTGTTCTTTTCTCTACCATTGCTTTAAATTGTTTAAAGATAATGAATACATCAACTTTCTTTTTCAGCATAAAGACCCAAACTTTACGGGAGAAATCATCAATAAACGTTAAAAAATATAGAGCACCTCCATATGATACAATAGGAGATGGTCCCCACATCAGAATGAATATAGTCTAAAATATCTTTACTATTATGATTTCCAATTTTAAATCTTTGTTTACACTGTTTTCCATACACACAATGTTTACAGAAATCCAACTTCAAAGATTTTAGATTGGGAAGAGATTTACGTTTCATTAGTATCTGAAGACCTTTCTCGTTCATGTGACCCAATCGCTGATGCCATAGGCGAGTACCTTCCTCTTCTTTTTCTGACACAATTGCTACTTCACTGACCTAAGTACTTCCTTTGAGTCTGTAAAGATTTTCGACCTTTTCTGCTTTCATAACAACTAGGGCGCCTTTAGAGACTTTCAGCACTCCGTTCTGACCTGTAAACTTATAACCATTCGAATCCAACACTCCTAAAGAAATCAAATTTTTCTTCAATTCAGGTACATGTCTAACACTAGCTAATGTTCTAACAGTGTTATCATACATTTTAATCCTGATATTTCCCATCCCAACAGTCTGACATGTTACATTATTACCCATAAACATAGAACTACCATTTACATCTTCATATGAAGTAAACCAATTTCTGTGTGGACACATGTGATGAGAAGCACCAAAGTCTAAGAGCTAGCTTTCAAAACCCTGAGAGACATTACATACAGGTGAAGTTTTATCTATCATACATAATTCTTCAGCAGATAAAACTTCGTCTATCATACCTGAATCAACCTGATTTGATTCCTTCTTCGGGTTATTAGACTCTTTTCGTTTCCAACAGTCTTTCTTCAGGTGTCCAATTTTATTGCAGTGCCAACATTTTGCCTTACACTTCTTTCCCTTTGATTTAGATCTGGAAGACCCCCTTGTTTTTTCTCCACTTTCCTTTAACCGTCCTCTAGCTATCATGGCTTCTGATGCAGCTGTTTCAGTATTGGATTTTCTTCGTGCTTCTTTAGATAAGAGAGCTCCCACAACTGATTCAAATTTCAAAGAATCAGCAGTGCTCAAACTGATTGAAGTTATGAAGTGGTCCCATGACTCGGGCAGAGAACACAACAAGGTTATAGCTTTGCCTTCTTCCTGAATTTCAACCTCCATATTTGATAATTGGCATATAAGTGTATTAAAAACATTTAAATGCTTTGCAATTTTTGAACCCTCCTTCATTCGAAGACTGTACAATTGTCTTTTCAAATAAATTCTATTGGTTAACGACTTTGTCATATATAGTTTTTCCAGTTTTTCCCATAAGCCTGAATTTGTATTCTCTTCAACAATGTTGAAGAGAACTTCATCCGCTAGGCATAACCTGATGGTACTGAGAGCTCGGGCATCCGAGTCCTTCCAATCCGAATCTTTCATGCTTGCAGGTTTCTTATTTGTCCCGTCCAAAGCTTTGTGCAATCCTTGTTGCACCAGCAAATCCCTAACTTTTAGTTTCCATAGGGCAAAGTTGCTCTTGCCGTGAATTTCTCCACCTCGAACTTTGCATTCAACATCTTGGCCATTTTCTTTCCTACAAATCCTTCTTTTAACTAGGTTTCTTAAAAAAAAAAACAAGGGCTTAAAAAAAAACAAGGGTTTAGGGTTTCTTCAATTTCTAGTTTCCTCTTCAGAAGTCTGAGTTTTTTTTTTAAATAAAGAAACCCTTTTCTACAATTTTGAGTTTTTTTGTTTTGTTTAAAAAACAAAAAATCCCTATTCAGATTTTTCCTGTAACTCTTCCAGAAAGAAAATTTGCCCTTTTTTTTTTAATAAACCAAAAAACCCTTCAACGGATTTGCAAAAAGAAAGATACTTGTTGTTCTGGTTTGTTCAATTTTCAGATTGCTTTCAGCTTCAACGGACTTCCCCAACTCAGCATAGGGTTCCCCAACTTAGCACAGGCTCGAACTGCACTTACGTTTCCAAACAAGGCTCCTTGCTCCGGTTTTGGACAGGGGCACGCAGAGGCGACTAGCATGCAGAGGGCCATCAATAGCTCTTCCTTGACGGATTGGATAGGGCCAGTGATCCACGCTAGTTACACGCAACTCCTCGACGGTTTGCAACAGACAACAAATGGAAATGGACTTGGGCTAGCACGCAAAAGCTCCACGCAACAGTGGTTTAACACGCAGGCTTCACGCAAGCTTGCAGCTTCCTTGACAGATGACAACAGGGGCGACAGGAGCTTCCTCGACCACGCAAAGGCACACACAGTCAGCCTCTTCCAGTAACGACGCAGGCTTGACAACTCTGATCCACGCAAAGAACGGGCCACGCAGGGCTTCCTCACTCCGGTTCTGCTCGACAAGCAACGGGCCTCCACGGATCAGCCTCTTCCAACAACAACGCAGGCTTGAAGGCTCTGGTCCACATAGAGAACGGGCCACCCAAGGCTTCCTCGCTCCGGTTTTGCTCGACAAGCAACGGGCCTCCATGGATCAACCTCTTCTAGCAACAACGCAGGCTTGAAGGCTCTGGTCCACGCAGAGAATGGGCCACACAAGGCTTCCTCGCTTCGGTTCTGCTCGACAAGCAATGGGCCTCCACGATTTTGCGCTCTGGTCCACACACGCTGATTGCCTTAAAAAATATAATTTGCAAACGCCTCCAAGACCTCCAACTCAAATCAACTCATTTGCTCTGATACCAATTGTAGTTATAAAATAGGTTACTGATCAAGAAAGAAGGTTAATTTAACCAAGAAATGGAATGCAACTAAACATAACCATACAAGTAAAAACTCAAGATTTACGTGGTAAAACCCTGACAGGGTGTCAAGGAAACATCCTTGAGGCAAGGGATTGGAATCTCTATTCAATCAATAAATGATTCTCCTTACAATAGTTTGGGCATTCATCAGTTTTATATATGAGCCTCCTTAGTTACAGAACCACTGATTCAGTATGAAACTAACTTGTCAATAACTAATACAATTTACCCAAATTTACATTAATTAGTTGTCAATTACCAACAGATGGATTGGAAAAACTCTGAGGGAACTATGCAAATAGAGAAAAGACAAAGGCATGAAAAACCTAATGAGAGATCTGTTCATGTTGATTGCATGGCACTGGAGTGTCCTGAGGTTGACGCTGCTTGGCTTTGACATTTTTCTCTTGCTCCAGCATGTCCAGTAGGCCAAAGGATTGCCATATCCTTTAGGCAGCCAGGGAGGACGCTCCCATTCAATTACACAGCCATATAAGCTTGCACCGAGCTGAGAGGATTTTCCTGTAGTGGCTTGGGCTTCGTTGGCAGGACACTGAGGCTGGCTGTGAATTTTTGGTTCAGGCTACTTCCTGGATGGGGAGTCACCACCTTTTGTAGGTCCTTTATCATTTGCCTGGGCCATTGGAGGGTCAGGGCTAGGAGGAATGGCCCGCTAGATGGAAGAATCAATTGCAGCAGAGCTTTCCTCTGAGCTGGAAGACGTAGGAGTAAGAGGAATAGGAGGGAAGTTGATGCCAATAGTCCTTGCAAGTTCACACAGCGAGAGCCAAGTATTATTGAGATTGGTGTTAACCTCCGCCATTTTGCTAATGGCTCTAGCCATGGCTTCTTCCATAGTCCAAAGGTGTCAGGCGAGCAGGTTTCTTACAGCCCAGTGCCCATTTCCTAAACGACGATGCTCCTCCGCCTCCATTGCTGTGGCCAGATGATTAATGTGGGGCGGAATATCCTAATCTAAGATGTCCTCTTCTTGGCCATGCCAAGGAGGATTAGGTGGTCAACCACGCCCTTTGCCTCTGCGTTTGGATCTGCCTTGTTCGTGGACCATACCAACTTGCTTGGAATAGTGTTGCCTGGTGGAAAGGTGTTTGATGATTCTGTGCATGGGAGCGTTGCTGCCTTTGTCTGAACTTACAACCTGCAAGAGGAGATTGAGAGAATGTATGTACAGGCGAATAATTCGAAGCTGGAGCTAGAGACAGAGCTTAAGCAGGAGGGAATGTTCTGGACAGGCTGGAGTAATGTTTACTGACCTCCATTGATGGCGATCTATATTGAATGGCCGCCATTCGGACATCTCCTTAATTGCTGGCTTGAGACCTGTCATGTGGTCTTTGACCGGGTCCAGTGGTCGATGCTACAACATTAACACCCGGATCCGGGGGCCCCTTAAGTATACTTAAAGCTGCTTAACACCTTGTATTGTTTTGGATTGCGTTTCGTTTGTTTTGGGAAATAGTTTTTCGATCGTTAGATTCATTCATTCTAAATCCTTTTTATATATAGAGGCCAATATCTCTGAGCCAAAATTCTTATTGCTCAGTTAAGGACTATTTCTCATCAACTTTCTTGTGAAATAGGGCACTGAAAAAGGCCAAAGAAGTGTGGGAGGAAAGAGTGTGCATCTTTTGTTCTTCCGGAAAAATGGAAACAAAAAAACATTTCATTTTAGAATGTGAGGCCTTCAAAGACAGCATCGAAAATTATGCAGATATGCTGGCAGCTAGCTCTTGGGATAATCTATTTAGCGAGGGGTTGGTCGAGAAGCTAGGAGCATTCAGAAGAAGGGCCGAATACATCAAGCAGATGAAGAAGCAATTTGTCCCATAGGCTATCTTTAGCGTCATGGATGTTAAAATTCTGTGTTTCTTTCTTTCTATCTATACAGGGATAACCATCTTTCTATAATAAATAAAAAAATAAGTAAAAAATGAGGCATATTCATATTCATTTGGAATCTCTTTACATACAAGCATATCCATCCTTTCATAATTGGTAAAAACTGAGGCATATCTAATGCTTTTTTAGCTTACATACAAATATATTCATCCTTATATAATTGGTAAAAAATGAGGCTAATATAAATAGAGTCTCCTTTTCACTTCATTATTCATCATTACAAATGTAAATTCAGTCTCTCTAAAAAAGTGCAAGTTAGATGTTTTTTTCACTTCTTTGGCATAATGTGATCTTTTGTGGAATTGACTTGTCTTGGATGTGAATTTTGGCTTGAAATCACTATTCTGGGATTGAAAGAAAAGCCACTGTGGAAGAATCTTGTAAGTTTATTGCTGATTTTTAATGTTTTGCATTCTTTAAATGTTTTAAGTAGAGTTTGTATTGCTCCATGACTAGATGCTGATCATTGGTGGAACTTTTCTTCATTATTGTATGTAGAGTTGTCTTCTTCATAGGCTGTAAGGGAACTCTTAGTGTGCAGACCTTATAATTAAATTCTCCCCTCACAAGAATGGTAACTAGGGTTTTGCAATTGGATGTCCTAGTGCACCCCCTTACTTCAACAAAGTCTTTCCTTGGCATTTAATTCTCTTAAGACTCCATTTGCCCATTGTAGGTTAAGGCACTAGTCTCTATAAGTGTGTTGATCAACCCAAATCAAATTAAATTTTCCTTTACTATCTATCTCCTAGACATCTAGGGCAGCTGCTAGGGTTTTAAAGGCTGATTTATGTGATAAGTGTTGCTTTATTGCATAGGAGTGACTTCAATTTGTAGGATAACTCATATAAACCTTATAAAAGCAAAATCTAACGTCATAAGTCATCTTGCATGCCATAGAAGGGCTGATGTCATCCTTGTTTATTGCTGTTACACACATCTAACAACCTTAAAAACCTCTTGTTTGCATTAGCCTTAGTCTCTATTGGAAATCCTTGGTTCCTTTTTTGTTAAAGATCATTTTAAGGATTTTTTTAAGGCTGTTATATGTTATTGCATGCCCTAATAAAGAACATCATTCAAACCCTAACTTATAGCAATGTTGTCATATGTCTAGCTTCAGAGAGCTTGAATGCTAATCTTGAATATCTTGGTCATCTTAGGTATTGCCAAGCCCTTAATCTACCTCTAGGCATCCAGAATAAGTCACCTAGAACCATAGTATTGGAATATCTTGTAGGTGGCATAGGGAAACCCCCTTGTGGTTGAAATCCCACTCAATAGTAGGAGGAAGGTTGCAGAGGTGATAGTGGCAACCTTTCCTCATTATTGCCATAGGGTCTGGCCTTTGCTTGGTGATTTTTCTCACTGGACTTGCTAGATTTTGCGGCAATAGTACCAAACCCTGAAAACACTCCATCCTATAGTCTCTCTCTCCCATCAGCGTACACAACTCAAGGGAGTGCACTCTCTTTTTTGCACCCATAGTCCATCAGCTTGTGCCACTACTCCTCTAGGGTTCGAAGTACCCTCTAGGCCCAACATAGGGACACTTGCCCCCGCACTTCTCCCTCCAATGCTCCAATCGTCCCCAAGGCAACCCAAGGAGAAGTGCACTTCTATGCAAGCCCACCTAGGATCCTTAGGGTACATTAACCAAACACTCTTTGGCTCTCCTTAGTAGTCACATTGGTATCCTCCCAAATGAATGGTGAAATCATTCTTTTATAGACATGGTGCCCCTTACTTCATATATATATATATATATATAGAGAGAGAGAGAGAGAGAGAGAGAGAGAGAGAGAGATATCAATGTTTTAAAATTCGGCCAGATCGAATCGGATTCGGCTGAGCCGACTGAGCCAGACCCCTGGTTGGGCTAGCTCAGTAGAAAAATCGGTTCGGTGGCTGGTTTGTTACTGAACTGGCCGAGCCAGACCCTTGACCGGTTTGTTAAGGTATTGCAGTTGGTGGATAGGGAAAGATTGGCTATGGGCTTCATTTATGAGGCTATGGATCAAGCAAAGGAGCAAATAAAGGCAACATACAAGGATAGAGTGGCTATACCTGTTGCCTAGTGATGTTTTACAATTTATTTTGTTGTAGAGGCCATTTAGAGCCTACTTGGTTATGTGTTTTTATTTTGATCTTTATATCATGTTTATTGGACAGCACAGTGGGTGACATTTTGATATAATGGATGTATTCATGAGCCTACTTTGATCATATGTTGTCTTCTCTCTATATTCTAATGCCTTGTGTTTGGAGACATGAATGTTAATCTTTAAAATTATGTTTTTTCATAAAAAAAAGTATTTAATGTATTTTTGACAACAATCGAGTCATTGAAATCAAACCGGCTGAGTCGATGCCAAGTCGGTTTCGGAGTCGGAGTCAACCCTTAGTCGGTTTCGAACCCAAGTTGGAGTTTTAAAACATATATATATATATATATATATATATATATATTATATTATTAATATATATATATATATATATATATATATATATACACACACACAACTGGGTTGGCCTCATACGTGCATAGCACAGGGTCGATTCTAATTGCTACCACTATAACCTCTAGGTGAAACCACATGTGCCCCATGCATAGCTCACGGGTTAGTTGGGGGGATCCAAACCTTGGATCTCTTAGTTTACACAACACTTCATAACACGACTTTGCCAAGTGAGTTGCCCTCAGGGGCATTAATATTAAAATTGAAGGATATGGCAGTGGGCTTTGATCCACTTATGTGTGAACGGGTCATGAAATCATTTAACATAATCTCTCTGGGTGCAACCACAAATTTGACCACTACCTCAAGGTACCGCCATGGCTTCAGGTTAAGCCCTCATGGGAATTGAACCTTGACCAACAGTGAAAAGCTCCTCGCTTTCCACCGTTAGATCCAACCCCTTTGGGTGATATTATAAAATATTTTAATATCAAGCCACTTTACCTTTATAACATTGGCTAAGAATAAAATAATATTTCCCTATCTTAGCCCCTAGCTCCTTCACTTTTTCTTTTGTGTAGTCCTAGCCCCCATACTCTTTTTGTCCCATGGTTTGTAGTTGTGGTGTTATTTATTAATCATATATGTATTTACTTGTTACATCTGCTAGGCTCACTGGCCTTTTAGCATAAAGGCTCCCATGCATAAATCACAGAATCACTCTAACCTCAAAACATATCTATACATCGACCTGTAGGTCCAACATGCTTAAGCCTTAAACACACAGATATGCAGACCTCCAACATAACTTGGCTCACTAACCTAACTATCATGTACCGACTCACCAACCTGAGTATCATTTGTACATAGATATTTACAATTTAGGGGTCAATTCAGAGGTAATTTGAGGTTATTATTGGCATAAGCACAAATGGATAGAGGTTTGGATTTGAACCTAGGACCTGCCCTTGACTAGTGGTATGCTCTACCATGGAGTTTCACGCCCTTGTTGATGATGATAGAAAACCTTCACAGTTCGCTATCAAGGTATGGAGTGCTATCTCCAACAGTCTAGCCAAAGAGGACAACCTAGATAGTGTTGGAAATTGGTTGTCGTTGATGTCAATCCAAGAAAAATCCATATGAAGCCCCGCATTTGTTGAAGTAAATAGATGAAGACAAATTTTTGACCAATTTTTTCAAGTAAATTTTGTCCATCTCGAGGAGAATTCAAGGTTGTTCTGAGAGCCTAAGTTTTGGGTCTGTTTAGGGTTGCAATGACTCCATGCCAAAATTTAAAGACTGAGTTGTACTTGTGAGAAGGCAAAGCCCCAAGGTTTGATCATGATGTTGTTTGAACTGAGTCAGGTCATAGTATCTGAAGCTAGGTTTAGAGGCATTTCAGGACCAAGTTTTGCAGCAAAAAGGAGGAGGTCAAGCCACAATAAAAGGGACTAAAAGGGCCTGTCTTGAGTTTTGTTTATGTTGGAAGAATTCTTGTTATTGATGTTAAAGGAGACACCAACTTAAGGAGTTAATCACATAAGGGTATAGAAGACTTCAAGCCTTTTTTAACGAGCACTTGCCTTCTAACTCCTACTCCTTGATGAGGTATAAAATTTTTAAGGTGAGAAACCCATATTCTTGTCTCTCATCAAGTTGGCCTACATGAGCCAACATGAACTCAAGTCGGCCCCATTGTCAAGAGACATGTCACTTCATGAAAGGTTCAATTCGTATAAATACAAGACGTGGCTCCTCATTCCACCCATTCAACTCGGTCAAGCATACAAAGAAGACATTCGGATTTGAGGTAAGATAGAAAAAAGTTTACAACTCGTGAACTAAGGAGTTGATCAAGGAGGCAAGATGAGGTTATTATTTTCTGGGTTTTGGTTACATTCTTTTTGAGGTTTTTCGTGGGTTCTTGGATCATCATTAGAGCATAATTTTGGCCCTTTTGGGAGTAGACCTCTTTGTGCATTGAGCAGATCTTTTCGACCCTTTTGGAGCAGATCTCTTAGCACTTTGGAGTAGACTTTCAGCTGTGCTATTGATCAAAATTTCTTCTTGTTTACAGTCATTAAACCTCAGTTCTATAGCTTGGCCTTGAGGCAAGGACAAACCTTAGACCTGTGGCTTATCTTCGGCCCTGTGTGAAGCAACTAATCTTGGCCTTAAGGAGAAGCAATCTCAGCCTTATGAAGGAAAGATCTCGGACTTGTGGAAGAGGTATGCTTCAGATCTGTGGGCACAGACTTTGGTCTTAGAAAGTGTTGGAAACATAACTGGTTTCGGTCTTCATAATTGTTATTATACTCATTTCGATATGTATCTTATGTAACAAACATAAAGAAGAAAGAAAAGTTATTTTTTTAAAGCATGGGTTTCATGCTCCTTATTGATGGTCTTCTAGGTAAAAGCATGTTCTTCATGCTTCTAGGTTTTGTTAGGTCATAGGATATATTGCCATGAGTCAAGATAGTCAGCATCATGTTTATAAGACCCTTTCGGGCAAGATCTAATTTGTAAAAGAATTTATTTTGTGTCTCGAAAGTCTTGGAAATCTCTGAAGTACAAGTCGGTCTTGGCAGCTACAAGTTGGCCTAAAGAAGGGAATTTGACCCCTTGGAAAGGCTATATAAAGGAGCATATCCGACCTCATTTGACACTCCCTCACTCACAAGTTAGATCTCTCAAGAAGAAGTTCGATCTATAGCTGGCAAGCAAGAAGAAAAGGATAACAAAGGTCTAGAAGGCAAGAAGAAGGAAAAATATCTATTTTTGGGCTCTACCTCTCTCACAAGTGCAAAATTCTAGGGTTTCTGCAGCTTCCAGGAAGGCCAAAATTACAGGTCTGAGTTGCAGGAGAGTGAGTTCCAGTATCAAGTTGCTAGAAGAGCATATATTCTGTGTTGACCTCATTGACCTTGGAAGGATCTATCTTGCTCAAAGGAGGACCTTTTGAAAATGTGGATTAGGGTTTTTGCGGCTGCTACAAGGCCGAAGTTGCAGGGTTGAAGCTGGGGTTGATGTTGTAGCTGGTAGCTGGTTGAAGTAGGATCAAGCCTTGTTGATCTGATCTACTTGAAAGGATTTCTTTAAGGGCTGACTTGGTACTTAGAGGAGAACTTGGTCTACTGTTTGGGTCTTTGTTGTCTCATTTGAAGCAGATTCTATAAGAAGAGAAGAGTTTTTCTAGGCTTTCCCCTTGAAGGGGTTTTGCCTTGGTTTGGAGCCTAATATCTGTGTTCATTGTCTTTATTTTCTTTATCTTGATATTTGTTTGATGAAAAGATCTAATAAAAGAACAAAAGAAGACAAATAAGATTCACAAGCAAGTATTAAGGAATAAGGAAAATCTGAATTAATCGCTGACATATTGCAATTTTCCAATAGAAAGAAGATTTGAACCTGTGACACACCTGGCATACGGACCTGTGGAAATCTTCAAAATTTTGGCCTCTAGGGGCCTACCTCATTTTGTAGACTTGTTAACACTTTGAAGATCATCTGTGAAGTTGTGTAATGTTCCCCATTTTTGTGAGTGCAAAATTCACTAAGGAGTTTCCCCTTTTTTGGTGATATTAAATGAGAAAGGAGAAAATATTATTTTGTGAGAGAAAAGCGGAAATTATTATTTTTAATAAAGAATGGCGGCAAAGTAATATTTTATTGGAGAAGGGAGACAAAGTGTTATTTTAATGGAGAATGACGGCAAATTAATGTTTTATTGGAGGATGGAGGAAAAATATTATTTTATTGGAGAATGGTGGCAAAACAATATTTTATTGAGAAAGGAGGCAAATGATTATTTTATTTAAAATGGCGGAAAAAGTCTTGTAATGGGAAATGGGCCCCATCTACAAAATAATAGGGAAAAAGGAGAATATAGAAGCTAGAAGGAGGCTCAATGGAGAATTATAAGTAGAGGAGGGAGTCAAGTGCAAATCATTCTATTCCTATCATTTCTAATTGACATTTAGAAGAAGCTCAAGCAAGTTTCAAGCAAAACTCAAAGCTATTTTCGGTGGACTTAGAGTGCCACCCTAGTTAGTTCTTGGAGAAGATCATTTCAGATCTTCCATTGGTGTTTATTACAGAGAACTCCAGCATATAAATTAATTTGTTTGCAGGGACTCCAACATTGTGAGTTTAATTTTGTTGCAGAGATTTATTGCCATCGTGATTCAGTGTTTGCAGGGCTATATTTTCCTATTTCAAGGGCTGAGTGTGATTATTTCTCCAAGAAGATAGAGTACAAGGTTGTGAAGCCAATTTCAAAGGGATTTCCTTTTTTGACTCCAGCTCCAATCTTCAAGGATGAATATCAGCTCCAAATAGGGACGAGTTTCAGAGGTTTAGGAGGCTGAATTATTTGCATCTCAGGGATAGGCTGAACACTTGTGTGATTATTCCAGAAATATAGGTCCATTGGGACGAATTTTCTATGTTGTAGCAGACCTCTCAGGCAAGGTGGATCGAACTTCTTATCAGACTGCCAATCACTGTCTACAAAGGCTGAAAATTTAAGGAGTAGACAGCGTAGTATTGAAGATTCAAGCATTATTTTGAAGTGGCCGAGTTGTAGTTTGCATGAGGATATTGGTACCAAGACAAGCTGGAAGGAAATCAAATTTCTGGCTCTAGAAGCTTCTGATTTGTGCATGTATCAGAGATTCAGATATGGAGTTTTCCTTTGATGTCACACTTTCATAGCTGTAGCCGCCTTTCTTGAAGTGGTTGAGTTTTTCCTCAAGCGTACCTCTACTAGCTAATTGAAGGTGTATTTGTAGAGGCTCCTCCAGCTAATTTAGAGAGGGCGAATTGGTCACAACTATTTTCAATTTCAATTTCTGTTAGCTGTTGTAAAAGAGAGGGCAGAATTCAAAGAATAAGGTCACTGTTATATGCATGCTTCAGATCTGAAAATTTTCTTGAGGACATGTCTATATCTAAGTTGCACGAAACGTCTAGAAGTTTCCGAAATGGGGACGGCTTGAAACGCGACCCCCGGAAAATGGAAACACGGCCGAAATGTCACACACACACACACACACACATATATATAGTCAATATTAAATAAATTATAATTTATAACACATTATTTTGCAAGAAAAGAAAGAATGAGACATATCAATGACATTTTAGAAGGAAATCCAAATTTATATTAACTTCAAGTCTCCATCAGATGATTACATGATGCAAATATCCAAAATTAGCCTTTATAGATGAGGCTTTACATTATGTGCTAAAACTGAAATAAAACATGAACTACAGACAATCATGGCTACATCGACATATCATTACTAATACAACTCCTCATCATCATCAGCAAAGATAGAACAAGATGCTTGTTTAGCAGTAGAGGCAACTCTATTAGTGCTTCCAAATGCACTTGCATCACCATTGTCAGAAATATCAAGAGCAGAAAGAGAGCTCTAAATCTGAACATTTTGCATCTACATCCCATTCTTTATGAGGTCCACTTGTATATTCTTCAACCCTACGAGACACAAGGCATAGGTTTGAATGTACATATACAAGGTCCTCTGCCTTCTGCGATCCCAACCTGTTGCGCTTCACACTATGAATGAAACTGTAGGTGCTCCAATTTCGTTCTGCTGATGAAGATGCTACTTGTGATAGGATTCGAGTGGCAAGACTTTGCAAATGAACACCACTTTCCCTATGACAAGTCCACCACTTAACTGGGTCCATGGTCCTCCTCTTATCCAAAGCTGATATGTCTGCAAAATTGTCTAATCCAGCAGCAAAACAGGCAAATTCTTGCCTTACATCAGTTTGTAAAGAAGCTGGAAATATCCTCTGAAAGGCTTTCTTCACTCCATTGGCAACCTCCTTATCCTTATGTGGAGCCTTCCTCTTCCCATTGCTTTCAACAATGAATTCTTCATCATAAAATTTTGGATTCAGAGTATGTGCCAAAGTGTGCAATGGAGTGTTGAATCCATTCCACTTGGCAACAATAATGGATCTCACTTGTTCAGCAAAATCAAAATCCACAAAAAGAAGAGTGGGGGCCTCTTGTGTAATAATTTCCATAGTTTTTTCAACCATGGTATCCATGCCATCATAATCCTCTCCTAAGAAAGGTTTCTTTGTGTCTGCAACTCGAAGAAGATCAAATGCAGGCGATGTGAACTTGAGCAAGAAATCAATCTTGCTCCACCAACACCCCCCTCAACCAACACCCTCCTCACCATACTTCCCTTCTGCAAATCTGCCTGTCTCCACTCGGCCCAAGTTGGAGCCACCACCATACTCATTAGTGCATTTTAACATAAACAAGGCGACACAACATGATGAATTTTGAGGCATACCGTGTCTTAGCAACTTTCAACAACTCCAATTTGGAGTATTCTTGATATATTGCTTGAGATTGGTGGTGGTTGGTGATGAATTTTATAATCTCCCTATCCTTCCCTGTGACCTCTTTAATCCATTATGTTTTTGCCTCAATCTCTTCTAAAATCATATTCTAATTGTGGACAATGCAAGCAATCCAAAATATGTGATTGTATCTACTCTCAACAATCAAGCCTGCAACTTTGCAAACAGGTGCATTATCTATGATAACTTGCACCACATTTTCTAAGCCTACTTGTCCAATAGCAGAAATTAAAATATCAGCAATGAACTTACTATCCTTCATCTCACCCGAACAATCTTTTGCTTTGATGAACATGACTCCTTTTGGTTATGATGCAATGACACTAATCAAAGGCATGTGTCTTGTATCAGTCCAACCATCTGAGATAATAGAAACCCCTGTACTACCCCATGAGGTACGAATTGGTTTGAGAACATCATCAATAAGTTGCCTCACCTTCTTCAGCAAAACTGTTCTGACTTTTTCATAGTTTGGGCCTTTGTAACCTTGAGGAGTTTTGTTAATCGCTCTCATCAAATCCTGCCAATATGGGGATCGAACCACATTAAAGGAGATGCCACAAGCAAAGATGGCCCTTGCCACTCTTGAGTCAACTTTTTCTCTCCCTTGACTATCAAGCATTTTCACCAATTTGTTGTCTTGAATTGGAGGTGATGCCTTTGATAACTCAACTTCTACTTCTAGTGCGCTCCTCTTTCTTGCTTCTTGAACAATCCTTGGGTCAATGCTATCAGATATGCGAGGATTGGTAGTGCCTGTTGATTTGGGGTAGCGTTGGATGTGCTCTAGCTATGAAAATTGGTGGAGAGGCTAAAGCACATGAGATCTCCAAGACCCAGAAATGGTTTGGGCAGATTCTAATCGGTTTGGGAGATATTAAAATAATTAATATTTTTAATCGAGTTCCTAAGTCTAAACTTAGGAAAAATAAAATATTAATAGTTATTAAGATAAAACTGGGTTAGAAGGGTCCAAAATATATGGATCAAGCCAAATCTAATCTTAGTTGTTGATTAGAGATTTAATCTCGGCCATTGATGGACCAACGAGAAAAGTATAAGAAGAGGCTTGAGGGTCAGTTGGAGAACACACTGAGGGAGACTAGTCAGTTCGATTTCTGGAGTTGGGTTAGTCGAGAAATTCGAACTAATAGATTGGAGAGCAACAAGTACAGATCAGAGAGTCAGGAACAACACCAGGAGACCAGCGTAGAGGTTGGAGAGGCAGACGAAGAGCCTCTCAGGCAGACACAGAGGTAGCAACAGAATGCGTAGTCACTGGAGGGCCTGCATGGGTGATGCAGAGAGCCCCAATGCTGACGCAGAGAGGCAGGGGCTGACACAGAGTGTCTGGGAGCTATGCAGAGGTCAGCGAGGTTGACGTAGAGACTGGAGAAGTGTTGGAGAATTTTCTCTCTGTTGAGTAAGCCAGTTTGGCAACCTGTTGTACTGAAGAATTGCTGAATAATAAAATCCTCCCTTGCTGCACCGGTTTTCCCACATTGGGTTTTTCCGGGGACAATTGTCCAAAATATCTGTGTCCATTCTTGTGCATGTGTTTGTTTCCGTATTAAGGTGTGATATCTGCAGCAGAATTTATTTTAATGTTTGTTGAAGGAATTCCATAAATAAGTTATTGGAAAATAAGTAGGTAAAGTAAATCAGTTGTTGTCGTGATAGATTTTTCACATGGTATCAGAGCATGTAATCGGAGATGGGAAGGGAAAATCAATTATGGGTCGAGACCATGATGTAGAGGCATCTACATCAGGAGACTCGCATTGATTTTCAGAAAATTGCACAAGAGAAAGAGATTTCGATTTCTCTATGTTGGCTTCTAGGCTGGAAGAAGAAGTGGCTTGTATGACTAGTTCTGCATCATCAGAGGTATGGTATATAGACAATGCAGCCTCTTGGCATATGACGGGAATCCGGGAATGTTTCTCAGATTATTGGGAGGAGAAGATGAACTTTCAGATCACCATGGGGAACAAGGCAAAGTGTACTCCAGTAGGGAGGGGTACCATAGTTTTTCAAACAGAATCGGGAGAGCGGTTCTGTGCTACCAATGTGTTGCATGTACTAGGATTGGGGATGAACTTACTTTTTGTGTCGCAACTTCAAGGCAAAGGCTATGATGTCTTCTTCATCAAGGAGAAAGTATACATCAAACACCCGAGCTGGAAAAAGAAAGTGCAGATCAGGATCAAAAGTAATAGGTTGTATAGACTACAACTAGAATCACCAATGGCACTAATAGGCAGTCATGGAGACAAGGATTTGAACGAATTATGGCACAGAAGAATGAGACATTTGCACCATGGGGCTCTGAGGATTCTCAGGAGCACTGTAACAGGTGTTCCAGATCTTAGTACGGAACAAGATGATGTATGCAGAGGATGTGCTTTAGGAAAGTATGCCAAAGCATCATTTCCTAAAAGTAAAAACAGGGCCAAGAGTGTACTAGGATTGATACACAGATATTTGTGGACCTATGTCCACTAAAGCTCTTAGTGGTGCCGAGTACTTCTTTACCTTCATTGATGACCACTCAAGGAAAACTTGGATTTATTTTCTGAAAACCAAGGACGAGGTTTTTTGTCGATTCAAAGAGTTCAAGACTTTGGTGGAGAATCTGACCGGGAAGAAAATAAAAATTTTGTGCTCAGATAATGGTGGAGAGTATGTTGATAAGGACTTCACTGATTTGTGTGCTAATGAGGGCATCAGAAGAGAGTAGACAACTCCTTACAATTCGGAGCAGAATGGAGTAGCAGAGAGGAAGAACAGGACTATTGTAGAAGCAGCTAGGGCTATGTATGATGTATGATCAGGGTATGCCAAAATTCCTGTGGGTAGAAGCATGCAACACAACAGTCTATGTTCAGAACATGACTCCTCATCGGGCATTGGGCAAGATTACTCCAGAGAAAGTTTTCACAGGGAAGACACCTGAAGTCAGTCATTTGAGGATATTTGGGAGTTTAGCATATTGTCGTGTACCCGAGGAGAAGAGGAAAAAGCTGGATCATACTGCGGGAAAAGGATAACTAGTGGGATATAGCGAGAATGCTAAGGCATATAGAATCTATATTCTAGGGAGCAGGAAGGTAGTGGTTCGACGAGATGTAAAGTTCATGGAGGATAGGGCTTTAAGAAAATCTCATGAAATGCCTTTCGAGGAGCAGTAAAAAGAGGAGTTGTTGGTTAAACCTCTTCAACCATCGGAAGCAAAGAATTCTTCCTCGGGTCATGAAGATTCATAGGATTAGGAGGAGCTAACAGAAGCACTTTCTGGCAGAGGAAGAACTACTAGGGAACTTCGTCAGATTCTGGGAGATGCAGAGGACTTCATCGGTGCGCCAAGAAACAACAAGAGGGAGCGAAAACAACCAGATAGATATCAGGCATTAGTAGCTCAGGATGCGGAACCTGCCAGTTTCCAAGAGGCAGCTCAACATCAGGTTTGGCTAGATGCGATGGTAGAGGAGTACAACTCCATAATGGTGAACGATGTTTGGGAGGTAGTGCCAAGGCCTCAAGATAGATTGGTGGTAGGTTTGAGATGGATCTACAAGATCAAATACGCTGCAGACGAGAGCGTTGAGAAATATAAAGTCAGGTTTGTGGCTAAGGGGTATGCTCAGAAGGAAGGAATTGACTACGAAGAGACCTTCACCCCGGTAGCCAAGTATACATCTATTAGCGTCGTGATATCTCTTGCAGCACAGATGGGGTGGGAGATTCATCAGATGGATGTCAAAACGACATTTCTGAACGGGTGATAAAAGAAGAGGTATACATTGAACAACCAGAGGGCTTTGAGACACATGAGAAGAAGTCTCATGTATGCACGTTGAAGAAAGTCTTGTATGGGCTGAAATAGGGACCTAGAGCATGGTATGGTCGAATCGATGGCTACTTGCAGAAGATGGGATTTGTCAAGAGTGACACAGATCCAATTCTCTACTATCTGGTTGTAGAGAATGAGACGCTAATCTTGGTATTGTATGTGGATGATCTCTTTCTGATAGGATCATCCAGGTTCATCCGGGACTGCAAGAAGAATCTAGCCGCAGAATTCGATATGAAGGATTTGGGACGGATGCATTATTTCCTAGGGTTGGAAGTTTGGCAACAAAAGGGAGATATCTTCCTTGGGCAAGGGAGATATGCTATAGAAATCCTGAAGAGATTCAGGATGGAGGACTGTAGACCCATGGCTACTCCAATGATCACCAACTGGAAGAAGATTAATGCATCAAAAGACAATGATGTTGATCCCACCTTATACACGCAGCTCATAGGGTCCCTGATGTATTTGGTCAATACCAGGCCAGACATTTGCTACGCTGTCAACATTCTCAATCAGTTCTTGGTGGAACCGAAGAGGGCGCATTGGGCAGCAGCCAAACATGTTCTCAGGTATTTACAGGGAACAGTCGATTATGGACTCTTGTACACCAGGAGTAAGGATATCAAATTGAGTGTATTTCCTGATGCAGATTGGGCAGGAAGTTCAGTGGATTGGAAAAGTACCTCTGGGTATTGTTTCAACATTGGATCAGGAATGACCTCCTGGTGCAGTAGGAAACAGAAGTTCGTGGCTCTGAGCTCATCTGAGGTAGAATATATGGTAGCGAGCACAGCTTTGTGTGAGGCCACATGGCTTAGAAAATTGCTTGTGAACCTATTTAGAAGAAAAATGGAGGCGACCAGGACCATGTGCGATAATCAAAGTTGCATTAAGCTCTCTGAGAATCCATTGTTTCATGATCGGTCAAAGCATATTGATATCCGGTGTCACTTTGTCAGAGGCTATGTCCAACGAGGCGCTGTACAGTTGAGCTACACTCCTATAGGAAAACAAGTGGCAGACATCCTCACCAAGGCCCTTGGTAGAAAAAAGTTTGATTATTTCAAGGAAAAGATGGGGATGATAAAGAATCCATTTCAGTAGTAGAAATGGGGGTGATGTTGCAGTGCGATAGCAGTCAGCGGTAGCACGGTGCAATGTGGCGAGATGAGATTGCAGTGCAGATACGTGTTGGGAAGAAGGACCAACAACAACACGGATGCAAAGGGAGTTGCAGCGCAAATGAAGTGTTGGGAGAAATGACCAGGAACAACACGGATGCAAAGGGAGTTGCCGTACAGATGCAGCAGTGGCCATGGCAGGGCCATGGGCAGCAGTACAAGATGCAACAGTGCAGAGGATGTTAGGCAGGGAGGCCTAGTATCAACACAGGGACCGATGCTGGATGATCAGGGTGATACTCAGTGAGGAATATTACTAGAGCATAGTCCTCGCTAAGAGTGAGTGTTGATTTGGGGTAGCATCGGATGTGCTCTAGCCATGAAAATTGGTGGAGAGGCTAAAGCATATTAGATCTCCAAGACCCATAAATGGTTTGGGCAGATTCTAATTGGTTTGGGAGATATTAAAATATTTAATATTTTTAATGGATTTCCTAAGTCTAAACTTAGGAAAAATAAAATATTAATGGGTATTAATATAAAACTGGGTTAGAAGGGTCCAAAAGTTATGGATTAAGCCAAATCTAATCATAGCCGTTGAATAGAGATTTAATCTCGGCCGTTGATGGACCAACGAGAAAAGTATAAGAAGAGGCTTGAGGGTCAGTTGGAGAACACACTGAGGGAGATCAGTCAGTTCGATTTCTGGAGCGAGGTTAGTTGAGAAATTCGAACTAGTGGTCTGGAGAGCAGCGAGAGACAACAAGTATGGAGGAGAGAGTCAGGAACAACACCAGGAGACCAGCACAGAGGTTGGAGAGGCAGATGTAGAGCCTCTCAGGTAGACGCAGAGGTAACAACAGACTGCGCAATCACTGGAGAGAGGCTCAGTGCTGACGCAGAGAGGCTTAGTGCTGACGCAGAGAGGCAAGGGCTAACGCAAAGTGTCTGGGAGCTACGCAGAGGTCAGCCAGGCGAATGTAGAGACTGGAGAAGTGCTGGAGAATTTTCTCTCTGTTGGGTAAGCCAGTTTGGCACCCTCTTGTACTGAAGAATTGCTGAATAATAAAATCCTCCCTTGCTGCACTGGTTTTCCCACATTGGGTTTTTCCGGGGACTGTTGTCCAAAATATTTGTGTCGATTCTTGTGCATGTGTTTGTTTCTGTATTATGATGTGATATCTGCAACATAATTTATTTTAATGTTTATTGAAGGAATTTCATAAAAAACTTATTGGAAAATAAGTAGGTAAAGTAAATCAGTTGTTCCAGTGATAGATTTTTCACAGTGCCCATGCCAATTTTGCTTCTTTGATCCTTCAACCTTTGAGCATCATCGCTCTCATTCTTGAATCTAGCTCTCACCTCTGCATTTTTGGTATGTGCACACACATCAATACCCTTCATCTCTTCATGCAAAATGTGAGCCTTCACTCTTGTGTAAGAGTCCTTGAAGGTCTTTTCATTTTTGCACAAATTGTACTTCCATTCCCATGTACCACCAAAACCCATCTGCTTCACTTTGGTAACATACTTCCATAGAGGATAGTATTCTTGCTGCCTGCTTGCTTGAGTGGCTTTAGGGGCACATGAAACACAACTTTGAGAAGCCATGATTGTTGCAAAATTACAATAATACAAAATGAAAAACTCACCCAATCTAGAGGCACTTGAAACACTACTTTGAGAAGCCATGAATGATGCAAAATTAGGAAATGAAAACTCACCAAACTAGATGCTGTCCACACTCTTCCTCTTGCTGCCCACGCTCCAAAACACAAACAAACTCCTTGTTGCTGCTATAGGAAGCTCTTGTTGCAAAACAATGTGTGAGAAATGAGTGAATGGAGTGCCTATTTAAAGAAAAGAAGAGGCTTATAGGGTTTCTAGAGAGTTCTATTCTTCTCATCTTCTAGAGAATTCCATTTGTAATTTATTTATTAAATTTAGCTAACAGCCACATAAAAATTAATTTAATAGTGTGTTTTGGTGCTAGATGGGGCCCGTGCCCTCTTTCCACAAGTTGAGATGGCCGAAAAAGGCTAAAAAAATAAATAATTATTTTCCGTTGAAACTCGGCCTATTGGGTTGAAACTCCGCCAAAACGTTGTCGGCCGTACTGTCCCGCGTTTCGAAATCGCGAAACGCCGTACGGTACGACCGGTGGTGTTTCAACTGCGTTTCGGCGTTTCGTTGCATCCTCGGTATTGGTACGCCACCAAAATAGGTCTTTCCTGCAACATAGGTCTATATATATACATCCCTGTAGCAACTCATTTTGGAGAGGACGAATTGGACATATGCCTGTAGCAGCCTATGCAAAGAGACCAAATTGGCGTAAGGATTACATTTACATCATTCAACCCATGTTCTGTCAGTAGGTGTTCATTCCAGGTGTTTCCTTTCCATTGGCATTGTAAACATGATAATTAATTTCAGATTGGAAATCTTTCTTCAATGGCCTTGTAAAACAGTGATTATGCTCTCAATTATAGATCTGATTTGCCTCAGAATTTATGGCTGTTCCCTCTCAAGTTTGATGCACAAATTATATGATACAATTCTGTGTTGTCTATAGAAGTGTTTGGATACAAGTTGTCTTATGTCATTTATTTCATTCACTGTCTGGAATATAAAGACCATGCCATCCTAGTTCATCAATATTTTATCTTTACCATGTAAATCTCGTTATTTTCCGAGTATTTTATGAAACATCAGTTGCTGGTAGGGAGTTGGCTTCACCATTTGTTTGGCATTTTATGATTGCCTTCAGTGCCAATAATAATCTACCCCTATAATAGTGTGTGGTAATGTGTTTGACAAATTCTTACACAAAAAGGGAGCATTAAAACTCAAAATATTTATTGGCCATTTAGGATCTTTTCCTATTGGAAATATTACAGTGGTATCACAGCATGATCTTGGTCAGCTGTGGGGAAGCTAGCAAGGTCATGGAGCTGTTAGACATACATGCTCAGTGATTGGTGAATTTATGGACATGCTAATGATGCAAAAAAGGGATCATGGGCGAGTTGGTGAGGCAGAACCAACGAAAGTTGAGGCATAACTAGGAGATTCTAGAGATGATGCGATAACTGGCGAGCATACCAATACAAAACATGCAGGGCACCAAACCTCCTCAAAAAGAGTGGACAGGACAGGAATAGTTAGAGGGAGAGACCAGGAGGCAGTTTTGCTGCTGGAGGCCTGGCTTTAGATATCGGGAGCCTGAGGAGGAAGTTGAGCATGAGGCTGAGGGCAAGTAGGATTATGGGGAGCACGTAGATACACCCAATGTGACGCAGGAGTCACCCTTATTGGAGATTCCTTTGATAGCCATGGTTGACACATCGGTGGAGACAGTTGAGCATACACCTGTAGGGCCATTTGTTGATGAGGTGCTAGGGGACACAGAGGTACCCACCGTTGATGAGGTGCCAAGAGACAAAGATACCCGTCGTTGATGAGGTGGCAGAGGCACATCCAACGTTGATGAGGTTCTAGGACTCGCAATGTTGCAAATATCAGCATTGGGATAAAATCGGCAAGGGTCCGGAAAACCAAAAAATCGTAAAATCGAGAAAAAATCGGCAAAAATCAACAAAATTAAGATACCATAAAAATATCTTTAAAAATCAGCAAACATCGACTATGCCAAAAAATCGTGATTTCGAGATCAAATTGGGATGTTATCAAGATGTTCGCAACACTGGCTAGGAGACACAAAGGTACCCAGAGTTGTGACCGAGTTTACAGGTGTTCGCTGCCCACATTAATTTCATCAGCTCCAGGCCAACCTTCTAGCATTGAGAAAGAAGGCCACGATTGTTCGAGAGACCATTCTGCATTAGAACAAGGAAATGGATGGCATGAGAGCGGTTTGTGTCGAGTCAGCAGCCAACCTGAGTTGCGTTGGGGAACAACTGGATTCCCTAATGGTACTACAACTAAAGGAGTACACATTGGAGCGTCGGAGCAATCCTCTTCAGGCATACATAGATGGGGCTTGCAACATTGTTGGGTTATCTCTGCGTATTGGAGAGAGAGGCAGAGTTACCTAGACAAACCTCATGTGTTGACTAGGTTAGTGAGTTGAGGCAACATGAGTTGCGCAGGGTGCAACATTTGCATGTTGGGGTTGTTGCATGTATAGGTACATGTGCATTCAATCCTTCCCTTGTGATTGGATGGCAAGAGATTCTGAGTTGGTACCTGGTGGAGTGGGCTAGGATTATGAAGATGGTAGCAGACAAGGGTGAAGCTCAGCGGGAGTTTCCATACACTTGGGATACTAGAAGCCTAGACTGGGATTGGGATCCAGGTGGGACTACCTATCATTTACCAGATACGCTAGTTGACGAGGACATTGGTGGTATAGTTGACCTAGCGGTTGAGTGCATGCATTTGCTAGGGGAGTTTTAGTCAGCACTAGTGGCCAGTTAGTTTATGGATAGACTCCTTGGGTAGCATCGGATGTGCTTTAGCCACGAAATTTGGTGGAGAGGTTGGGGCACATGAGATCTCCAATACCTAGAAAGGGTTTGGGCAAATTCTAAACAGATCAAGGGATTTTAAAATAATTAATATTTTTAATGGAGTCCCTAAGTCTAAATTTAAGGAAAATAAAATATTAATATGTATTAATATGAATTTGTGTTAGAATGGTCCAAAAGACATGGATCAAGCCAGATCTAATCTTAGTCATTGATTAGGGACTTAATCTC